>CM070009.1:36183633-36255144 GCA_036247105.1 Cirrhinus mrigala | reverse complement strand
AGCGGCTCTACCTCAAGACTACACACCAGCTGTGTCCGAAATCGCTCACTCGTTCACTCATTCACTAATCCCTATATAGTGAATGGCCGTTGAGTGGACTTTATCAGAAGGAGTCAACAAAATGAAGTGAACGAATTCGGACGGTGACGTATAACGTTACACTTTGCATGAGACTTGGAGCTGTTCCGAAAAACATCTTTGTCACATGTACTTTTATATTACATGTACCTTATTTTAGAAAATAATATTAATAGCAATAACACTTTAAATGACTTTATACTGTAATTATACATACCACCGCGTCAGCTTTATGGTTTTATTAATGGTATTCATTTGTTTTGTAATGCTTATGTGTTCATAATCATTAAATACTATTAAAATACTGTCAACAAAAATAAACATACATTAATTACATGTTGATAATTTTATGTATTTATTGTTTGTAGTATCTTGAAACTCTCCCGAGCAGCAACATGCCAATGGTCGTAGAGCGCCCTCAGGCGACCGTTAATATTACATCAGAATGAATAAGCTACCAACGAACATTTTTAAATATCCACCAAATTATCATCATTTTTTGTAAATTAACAAAGATGCCAGCTCATTAAATTAGTAAAATATTAAACTGAGTTAATGCCTATATAATATATTTTGATATGAATAATGCATGAATTAAACAATAAAGCAGAAATAATGAAGATGTAAACGGCATCTCTCATTCAAACTTGTTCGCTCCCGCTCTCTCTTCCAGCTCGTCGGTTCTCCGCATTGGATTGTGGGATATAGTGCTTCAGCGAGTGTACATCAGTTGTACACTCGAAATCAGAATGCATTGTGGGTAAAAAGTAGTGAACGAATGTAGGGAATGAAGTCGTTCACTCAGAATTCGGACATCACTACAAAATGGCTGACACCCGATATAGTGCACTATATAGTGGATAGGGAGCGGTTTCGGACACAGCTACCATCTCAGGAGAACCTAAAATCAGAAAATGACTTTGTATGTTACGGTAAGTTCATCGAAACGTTTCATAGATGTAATATTTTTATTAAGGAGCATTTGCGATGGAACAGACTTTAGGTCGAACTGAAATCACATCAAAGTTAATCAATGATCGTTCTCTTGATGTATACAGAACTGTAACACATAAATGGCTGAAAATGGTCAAACTCTCCAGCCATTTTTCTTAAACCATTCAATATTTTGTTTCATATCCAGTGAATGTTTAATTATGCAGTTTGATTGGGAAAATAAAGCACCCTTCGTCACAGGATAAACGTGTAAAACGTCCACAATATACGAGCCTAATGTACAGATTTGGGCGACGTTTCGTATGCAGTGCTTACATCCTCATTAGAGCAGGGGTCTCCATTCCTGCTTCTGGAGAACTACCTTCCTGCTTCAACAGACCTTCAAGTAACTTTGAAGACCTTGATTAGTTGGTTCAGGATTGTTAGATTAGAGTTGAAACTGACCTTTTCAGGACAGTACATATCCAGAAGGAAGACTGGAGGAGACCCCTGAGTTAGAGTGACTGAAGGATAACTATTCATTTTGAGTTAAAGTGGAATAAATAAAAATAGCAAAACAGAAAGGAAAACTCAACAATTTCTTTTTATCTAACTCAAATAGTCAAGTTGTGTACTATGTGTTCTCTTTTTCCACATACAGGCCTGAAATCAAGTTTCTCATCCAGGGGGAAGAGAAGGAGAAACCTACATGTGAAATGAGTGTGTATGAGGAGGAAGAGCTGCTATGCTCTCAGAGCAGCTATGTGTCTATGAAGAGTAACCACTCCATGCATATTCCCCCTGGTGTCAATGATGTTGACGCTCGGAGAGCAGCATCTCCAGGATTCAGCTGTGTGTCTATGAAGAGTAACCACTCCATGCATATTCCCCCCGGTCTCAATAATGTTGACGCTCGGAGAGCAGCATCTCCAGGATTCAGCTATGTGTCTATGAAGAGTAACCACTCCATGCATATTCCCCCTGGTCTCAATGATGTTGACGCTCAAAGAGCAGCATTTCCAGGATTCAGCTGTGTGTCTATGAAGAGTAACCACTCCATGCATATTCCCCCTGGTCTCAATGATGTTGACGCTCAGAGAGCAGCATCTCCAGGATTCAGCTATGTGTCTATGAAGAGTAACCACTCCATGCATATTCCCCCTGGTCTCAATAATGTTGATGCTCGGAGAGCAGCATCTCCAGGATTCAGCTGTGTGTCTATGAAGAGTAACCACTCCATGCATATTCCCCCTGGACTCAATGATGCACCTGCTGTGAACTCTGACTCTGTGTGAGTATCATGTGTAGTTCAGGGCCCAAACTCTGTTGGTGCCCTAGACAAAATATTACATAGGTGTACTACCCCTAAAAACCGAATCACAGGCATTTTTTTTTGTTTGTTTGTTTTTGCATTGTGCAGAAACACAATGCTTTTTAATCAATCAGTATAACAATTAATCATACAACAGTAATCAGTCATACACACACACACAGACACACACACAGAGATATTGGCACTCCTGCCTAACTCTCACAGAAACCTTTTTGTTTTTATTTTTTTTATTTTTACATTTCCAACAAAACAAAAGTATATTTATTTATCCTCATAATGTAGGTGAGACCAGGTGCTTCTTACTATGTAATCGATATATTTCAAAGATAGTTTGAAAGCGTTTAACATCAGAAAGTTTGTTCTGAGAGCTGTTTCGAAACAGTGAAATGATGTCAAACCTGTCTTTGATTGCTCTTGAAGTATATCAGGGCATTAATGTACTGCACTAAACTCATTTATTAATTGATAAAACAGCTGTCTTTTAAAGGGGTCATCGGATGCAACACTCACTTTTTCATGCTGTTTGAACATTAATGTGTGTTGGCAGTGTATGTACAAATCTACCCTATAATGATAAAAATCCATGCAGTGGTTTTTTATTAATCTGTAAAAATAATATCCCCTTTTTCAAATCGAGCCGTTCTCAGATGCCTGTCGGTGTGGCATCACACTGACAGAGGCCGCTCCCATGATAGTTGATTGACATGAGTCTTGCCTCAGATCAGCTGTCACAGTCCGACCGCCGTTGTTTCAGTGCCGGAGCAGGGATGTAAGTTAGACAAGAATATCTCAGATTGAGCGATTGAGGTGTTGTGTTGCTGGATGTAATAATGTAAGTGGTCGTCATTTATTCCCAACATCTGAGCTGCTGAAGATGCAGTGGACTACATTTGTTTGTGATGGGAATGCGGCTCCCGATCTACATATATCCGTCTATGTTTGCGCAAATCATTCGCAGCAGAAGTGAGTATAAGGTTTTTTAATGTATCTTTGCGATCGCCTTTCTTAATAGCATGCTAGTTAGCAAGTTTAGCGGCTAAACGCGGCTAAATGTGGCTAAAGTAAACACGCTTGTCACTCCACAGAGAGAAGACAGGGGTGGGGCGAGCAGAGCTCATTTGCATTTAAAGGAAGAATCCCTCAGAATGGGATGATTTTTGCAAAGCTCATTTTGACAAGGTAAAAAGGGTGTTGTTTTACACTACCATTGAGAATTTTTAAGCAAAGTATATTATAGACTTATCATTAAGACCCTAAAGAATCATATCAACTTGTGGAAAATGGGCATCCGATGACCCCTTTAAGTTTGAGCTTGATGACACAAACAAGCGCTGTGCACTAGGTTTTTAGCACATTTTAGATGCAGTGCTCAAAATGGCCGCTAGGTGACATCCAAACTCCACAATTGTGTCATTTACTTCACTCAAGTTATTTCAAACCTGTATGACTGTCTTTCTTCTAAGGGCACAAAAGAAGAAATTTTGAAGAATGTTCAAAATAATAATATGAAAATAAGAATAATAATATGGAATACAAAGGAAGTCAAAGGAAACCCAAAAGTGTCTGGTTACCAACATTCTTTAAAATATATTCTTTTGTGTTCAGCTGAAAAAAAAAAAAAAAGAGAAAGTCATTGTTATAATTATGCACACCACAATAATATTTAAGAATTTGGAGCAACATAGTCTATTTTAAATTTCTCCTGTCTGTTTAGATGTTTGAGTTGCTGTGTCTGGTTATATTGTTGATGAGATCCTAAAAGCTGAGTTCTGAATTAATGTGTTTATGGGTCTGTAGGGGCATGACAGTTAAACCCCATTGAGAGAGGAATAAGCTCAATGAAGACCAGGAGTCAAATTTGAAGTTCAGTCAGTTGACAGAGTTTATTGGTTCTCCACACTTCCAAAGGCCATAGTAAATAAGTTAGAGGAGCCAGCCTCAAACTAACTTAAACTATAGAAACACTATGACTACTTATAGTCATATGGATGCCTGTTGACGTTATTTGTACAAGTTCTGATTGGTTAACAGTACAGATAATTCTAGCAACATCCAAACATGATGTTCTTTTCTTAAAGACAGTATCTAGGAGACACTAAGGTCAATTCATAAGCCACTATCGTACAACTATCTTTGTAGGTGAGTCATAAATCTGGTGAGGGCGCTTCTTATGTTGGTAGCTGCTGATTCTCCTGGCGACAGTTTCTTTGGCATAGTCATATTCCTAAACAACCCCTGCAACTACACCATTGTATAAAACATAGGCAATATCTTTTTTCCTTTAAAGTTAAGTTGCAGCATATCGGTGGAACAGAACAATGCATTCACACAGAGCGTAGAGCATGCATAATTCAATGTCAGATTTCTACAGCAAAGTAATGATGCTATAAACCAAAAAAAGGCTAGAGAATGCAGCGTCTCGTTCCATTTCGGGGAACTATGGTAACTAAACCCAAGATATTAATACATGTACTGTATGTATGACTTGACTTGACTATGCATCGTATTACAGTAATACTATTAATAAAATGTCTTTTCTTTTAAACTGTACAGTATGCAACACAAATATTACTTTGTAAACCAATATTTACCAATTTAACGGAGCAGACAGATAAAAAACTGAAATATTTTTGTGTTTTTCTCAGTATCATCAGCAGGAAAAGAAAGAGAGCAGCATCTCCAGTATCCAACTGTGTGTCCATGAAAAGCAACACATCCAAGATTAACTCACCCGTGTTCAGTGCTGGAGCAGTGTGCTTTGACCCTGTGTGAGTATATGATCATGATGTACCAGACATTTAACAGAAGAAGACAGAATGTACAAGACTGTAAATGTTCTTAAGCCATAAAATATCATCAAATGAGATCATAATCTCCTTTTTTATAAGTACACCACTGAAATAAAATTGATGTAAAGCAAGAAATCCTTAAAGAAAGAGACCTTTGCTAAATGAAGTGATACATAAAAGATAAATTATTCCCAAAACAGAAGTCAGAAAATTCTGGTTTGGAATAAATAAACTTTTTTAAACTAGTGGTTTGCAGCCTAGTTAGTGTAGACGACTGGCTAGGACAATGTGGATGAAGAAAAACGTCTAGTTCTAGCACTGTAATTATTTATACTGTAATATTTGATCATTTGAATCAGCAATCCTATTACTTAGTTAAGACGACATCACAGTTGTCTACTTTTCAGTCAAAAAAAACTTATTTACATTATCACTCTCAACAAACAGAGATATATTGTGGGTGTGGTTGTGTCTCTTGTAATGCATATAATTTAAATTCATTCACTGAAATGATGAATATGAAAATTTAAGTTTTAAATAAACTTGATCCTAAATCAGCAGTTCCCCATGTTTTTTTTTGCAGTGATGATGTTTTTTGCAGTGATGTTTTTTGGCAAAATTAAAAAGAAAACTAATCCTGTCTGAATGCAAAAGTCTGTGATTGCTGACGATATTTTTTCCACAACGCGTTTCCTTGTGTGTTTTGGCCAATGTGAACTACCGTAGACGCTCTTACCGTGCACATTTTTTATATGTTTGCCTCATGGCAAAGAAATAAAAAAAAATACAATAATAAAATCAAGAGTCAGATCGCGTAAGCTGTTAGGATTGGCTACTGTAATATCAGCGTCAGGTATGATTACTCGCGTTCATTTCTGCACTCAATTGCATAATGTTTTAGTAGCCATATTGCTTTAACATGGTATTTGTAGTAAAACTATTGTTTTACTATGGTAATCAATCCGAATGACTATACGCAATGCACGCATACAGAGCGAGTGATATCTGCAATGTCCAAAACAGACCCTCCCACCTCTGTAATAAACATGGAGATGTTAGTCCAGTCCGAACTGGTACATGAAAATCACAGATGTCAAGTTATAAGAAACTCAAACGTAGTTTAGAAAACTAATCCTGTCTGAATAGGGCTTAAGAAATGCAAAAACTAATTGAATCTGTGATTGCTTCTATAGTACTGTATATCATCTGTCATCTGTTACTGTTTAAATTAAAAACAATTTCACATGAACACTGCTCTTTGTCTATGTCAGTGATTCTTTATTGGATTCTAAAATAATCTGATGTCTTTTCTTGTTTGTTTGTATCTCTGTTGTTTTATAATGTTTTTTCAGTGATAAAAAAGCTGTGTCCTCACTGATCTGCACATCCTCCTACAGTCAGAACCACATCAGTCAACATGAAAGAGAAGCAGACCTTCAGCTCAATTCAGACCTACCAGTGCATGATGATCTGCAGAGAGTCAAAGTCCAGCACAGAACCAGCATGAAGAACAAGTATGAGAGCGTATTTGAGGGAGTCAAACTACAAGAGAATCAAACCCTCCTGAACAGGATTTACACACAGCTGTACATCATAGAGGGAGAGAGTGAAGGAGTGAATGAAGAACATGAGGTGCTACAGATGGAGAAAAGTTACAGGAAACTTCAAGACACTCCAATCAACTGCAATGACATCTTTAATCCTTTACCTGAACCAGGATTTGAAGAGATGAGAAGAGAGAAGAAAGACAAAATAAAGACTGTTCTTACTAAAGGCATCGCTGGAATTGGAAAAACCGTTTCTGTGCAGAAGTTCATTCTGGACTGGGCTGAAGGAAAAGCCAATCAGGATGTAGATTTCATGTTTGTGCTTCCATATCGAGAGCTGAACTTGATTAAAGATCATCAGTACAGTCTTCACAAACTTCTGCTTGACTTTCATCCTGAACTTCAAGATCTGGATTCAAAAATGTATGATGAATCTAAAGTTGTGTTCATCTTTGATGGTCTGGATGAAAGCAGAATTACACTGATGTTTTCAGACAGTCAGAAAGTTTCTGATGTAAATGAGATTTCATCAGTGGGTGTGTTGATGTCAAACCTCATGAAAGGAGATCTGCTTTCCTCTGCTCTCATCTGGATCACCACCAGACCAGCAGCAGCCAATCAGATCCCCTCTAAATACATCAACCGTGTGACAGAAATTCAGGGATTCAATGACCCTCAGAAGGAGGAATATTTCAGGAAGAGAATCAGTGATGAACATCAAGCCAGCAGAATCATCTCACACATTAGAAAAGCAAAAAGCCTCCACATCATGTGTCACATACCCGTCTTCTGCTGGATCTCAGCCACTGTGCTTCAAAACATCCTGAAACAAGATCTCGGTGCAGAAATCCCTCAAACTCTGACTGAAATGTACATCTACTTCCTGCTCATTCAAACAAATATGAGGAACCAGAAGTATGAAGAGAAACATCCAGAGAAACTCCTGCAGTCCAACAGAGAAGTGATTGTGAAACTTGCTGAACTGGCTTACAATCAGCTGATGAAGGGTAATGTGATGTTCTATGAGGAGGACCTAAAGGAGAGTGGCATAGATGTCACTGACGCCTCAGTGTATTCTGGGATTTGCACTGAGATCTTTAGGGAGGAATCAGTAATTTATCACAGGAAGGTTTACAGCTTTGTACATCTGAGCTTTCAGGAGTTTTTTGCAGCACTGTATGTGTTTTTCTGCTATTTACGCAAGAACAGTGAGGTTCTGAAAATATTCCTGACAGGAAAGTCCAGAACTCAGTGTGAAAATGTTACTCTGGATGTGTTTCTAAAGGAAGCAGTGAGTAAAGCCTTGAAGAGTGAAAATGGACACCTGGATCTTTTCCTTCGATTCCTTCATGGCATCTCACTGGAGTCCAATCAGAGCCTCTTACAGGATGTACTGATACACACAGAGAACAACCCAGAGAACATCAAGAACATAATCCAAAACCTCAAACGAGGTCAAAAAGCCAATGTCAGTCCTGAAAGATGGATGAATCTGTCACACTGCTTGATTGAGATGAAGGATAACTCTGTCGTTGAAGAAGTGCAGGCGCTATTAAAATCTAAAGCAAAAAGTAAAAGTCTTTCTCTTGCACAATGCTCAACTTTGACAAACATGATCCTGATGTCAGAGGAGGTGCTGGAAGAGTTAGATCTTAAAAAGTACAATATCAAATCAAAAGAGGGTCGACTGAGACTGGTACCTGCTGTGAGAAACTGCAGAAAAGCTCTGTGAGTGTGTGAAAATGAACATTTACATTTGATTTCTGATTTTTTTTTTTTTAATTATCTGAAAATTATCCAAAATTGTTTCATACAAAGACTCTATGAATAAATGCATAAAATATAAATACATTAACATATCCAGTAAACCACATCACAAAAATGCATGGTTAAACAATGCTGTTTTTCAGCATTTGCATTTTTTTTTTTGTATGAGCATAAGAAGTATGAGCTTAGTTCCATCCTACACAATTGTTAACATTAACATGTAAATTTTAGACAAATTTAGCAGATGCTTTTATCCAAAGTGACTTACAATTGAGGGCTTACAATTACAATTATTTGTTATTATACATAACATAACAACATAACATTACTAGCATCAGGTTTGATGCATGTCCCTTAAAATATATGTTTAATTCAAAATGTAAAGGTTTATTAATAATAGTCCACGGATTAATTATAACTGTCCACAAAATTTATTCTCTTCCCATTAACAATTATACGCTTGGTAATGTGAACTACTTAAAGTCAGTTTTTATATCCATGATTTTTAAACATTCAATTCAAGAAGGATTTAGCACTATAGTCATTCTCCCTTAATGACACAGTCCTGTTCCTGGAGTTTCAGTGTCCTGCTGAGTTTAGCTCCAACTTGTCACAACACACCTGCCTGGACTTTTCTAGTAATTAAATAATAATAATAATAACCTCAATATTTAGCTAACAAGACATGTACAACAAGGAACAAATATGTTGAAGCATAATACAAATAATGTTCATAAAATAAGTCATGTCTTTATTTTAAATGATCAATCAGCATGATCTTTTCTGGTGAAGGATGTTAGGGAAACCAGCACACCAGCATGTCTTATATCCAAAGCCCTCTCTTTTTTCAGGTTTGTACGCTGTAATCTCACTGATCAGCACTGTGAAATTGTGGCTTCAGCTCTACAATCTTTGAACTCCCCCCTAAGAGAGCTGGACCTGAGTCAGAATGATCTGCGAGATTCAAGAGTGAAGCTGCTCTGTGTCGGACTGAAGAGTCCAAATTGTCAACTCAACATACTGAGGTTTGACTTTCACATTGATTCATTCAATATGTTAATAATAAATATGTGAACTATAAATATATAAATGATCATTTTTAATATATTTCATAGCATAGATTTTTTTTTATATATGAAGAGTTCAGATGCAAAACCAGCTAAATCCATCGGACGTCTTTCTTTTTATCAGGCTCAGATATATAGGTTTCTGTGTAAGTACAGGTACTTCTGATTGGGCTGAGGCTGGTATTTTAGTGGGTTTGAAGAAAAAAGTATTTGAAGTATTTGATATAATATGTGTCAAGAGCATTCACTCAGTATCATTATCTCATTTTTGACCGAGATGGCTTTTAGCTGGTTTTGCATCTGAACTCTTCATATATTTTGTATATATTTAATATATAATTTATGTATGTAGAGTACCAATGATGTTTTTTTTTTTTTTTTTTTTTCAGTTTTTCAGTCAGTTTTTCACTGAATTGTTGATTCAGTGATGTTATTGTCCAGCTCAGTTCACTTCTCTTCCAATGGTGTCTGTGCAATCAAGTCGATTGCTAAAAATTAGGTGTCCCCAGCTATGCAAGCCAAAGGCAACAGTGGCAAGGAGACAAAAACTCCATCGAGTACAGCAATGGAGAAAAAAAACCTTAGTTGCTTAGTTGGGGGCTTAGTTAGGGGCCAGTGCTCCTCTGGCCAGATGAAACCAGCATGGTGTAGTTTAATTCCAGGGTGCAATAAAAGTCAGACTGTGTAGAAAAAGGGGTTCCCAACCAGGGGGTCGCGGCCCACTAGGGGGCCTCAGTGATAGCTTAAAATTAATTTAAATATTATCCTATAATTGTTTAATTTCATTATTAATGTGTTAAATTACAATGATCAAAAAGCACGGCCTCTCTCGTATTCTGTGATTGATTGCTTCGGACTCGCCGCAGCAAGCCTCATCACACTGTTAAATTCAGACTGAACAGCGGCTCAAAACTTCCAACCGCTACACGCAAACTACTTCTCTCGGCTGCATGAAGCAAACCATCATGCTAATGTAAAGGTAAAGACCATCAAAGTAATAACAAACTTGTGCGTTCCTAATGTATGATGTGAGTCGTGCATTAGGCACATACAAGTCCGCTATTGATTCCCAAACTATGCACGCTCTAGTATCCCTACTATTTTTTGCGTGGAATTTCAATATATTTTCATAGTTGTCCAAATTAATGTTCTGTGAGTGTTTTATAATGGATACCCACCGATAGAGAATAATCTTGTGAGGCTCAGTGGTGTTTATGCACATATAAGCATCAGACGTGATCTGACGGAGGAACTGTTGTTCACTGATCACATCTTCGATGAACTGCCTTGATCGATGTGTTTAGAATTTAGAATGTATTTGCTGCATTTTTCATTTGTATGTTTATTTTTTAATGGATACAAACAGTAGATATTCAGTCAGTCAGTAATTTTGGTTAATAAAAAAGGTTTAAAAATAAACCCCTCTCTCTTTGCTGCGGAAGTACAGTATAAGAGGAAATGTCAGGCATAGGGGGGCCTTGCAAAATTGACCAGAGAAAGAGGGGGGCCCTGGAGTAAAAAAGGTTGGGAACCCCTGGTGTAGAAGACTTGTCTGATTCTTGTGGTCTTGTGCTGATGGCCATCTAGATGACAAAGTCTTCGCAGGGGATCTGGAATCATGGTTTTCATTATGGCATTAAAAAAAATAAATAAATAACTGTTGTTTTTTTTTTTTTAAATTTCGCCATGGTTAAAAAACGAAAAACAAATGGACACAGAAATACCAAGCATAGATGCCATTCTTCTTATGATGTAGGACTATAGTGTCCTACGAGCTAAACCCATTCAGGTTTTTTCATAAGCAGGGCCATATCTGGGGTTTGCGAACAAAGATACAATATAGAACAAAGATACAAACTGAACAATGTTTATTGTTCGCACAACTTTATGTTCTCTGAAGATGGTGTGCCCATGCTTTTCCAATTGAACCTGAAAATGCTTTCCAATTGAATGCCAGAACCTGTGCTACACAAGCTTTTGTGCTTAAGAAGTATACCCATTTTTATTTTTTGATCATTTCACTATATGATAAGAGATCCTCGGCTGGGATCATTTAGAGCCCTTTGAAGCTGCATTTAAACTACATTTTGAAAGAAGCTACAAAGCTGCCTGAAAACTTATGCGCAAATGTACCTAGGGCAAAAGCTGTTTTAAACGCAAATATGGTTTACCAAATGTTCATTTAATTTAGTTAATTGAAGCTAATTGATAAAATCTATTTATAGCATTATTTTTGACAGCATCCTCATTTTACAGCATTTTTACACAAGTGCCTAAAACATTTAACAGTACTTTGCAGGTAGGTTTCTTAAAGTAACTTGGAGATGTTGCCACAGTTCTTCTGGATTTAGTCTGTCTCAGTTTGTTCTGTTTCTTCATGTCATTCCAGACAGACTGGATGATGGTCAGATCAGATCTCTGTGTGGAACACTGGCTGACTCCTTGTGCAAACAAAAATCTCACTGGATTATTACAATTAATGGCAAAATGAATGTTTAGAAATGTAAACTGATATTTTCTACTGACACATTACAACAAAATATAGACTTAAACTGACTTAAACTATAACTGACTTAAAACCATTTTTTTTGTTGGTGAAAATACTAGTGGCCTTAGACTTTTGCACAGTACTGTGCATATATATATATATATATATATATATATATATATATATATATATATATATAATATGAGTGTGTGCATGTATGTAAAATGTTTCAAGGTTTTAAAATTTAAGTCTAAATATGTTTTCTTTTTTCTTTAACAGTTTAGCAGTTTAGCATTAAATCATATTGGGGTGTTTTTCAGACATCCAGTTCAGGCCTTGAAGTCTCTACTAGTTAAATGAAGAGTTAAAGTTCAAAAACCCTGATTTAGTGAACTAGCTGCTTATGGCACATTAAACAGAGATGAAGAGAGGTGTGACGTGGGCCCTTATGTGCTTGTTGAAGAACAGTTGTGCTGAAGTTATGCTGTTGAGTCAGAGTGGCAGAGAAGCTGAGTCTTTGCCAGTCCAGACGTTATAACCAGAGTCCTTTTTTTTTTCAGATTGGCAGGCTGTAATCTTACTGATCAGCACTGTGAAATTATGTGTTCAGCTCTACAATCATCAAACTACCTGAGAGAGCTGAATCTGAGTAACAATGACCTACAAGATTCAGGAGTGAAGCTGCTCTGCCCTGGACTGAAGAGTCCAAACTGTCAACTCAACATACTGAGGTACTTAAGGGTCTATTTAAAATAACAGTATACAAGTGCATAGTTGCTATGAACAGTTCCACCCTCACTAATGTAAGGCTGTTATTTGCATGTTTGTTTATGCCCTACATTATTTAAAGGCCTAAATGCAAAATATACTATAAAATAAAAATGCTGAGCGTGGTGCCTAATGAGGAACAGCATTTGAAGGACACAGTTTAGCCAAAATTTGATTGATTATCATCGATATGGGTGTATGTGTGCCATTCAAGACAAAAACAACACTTGCATGATACTGTGCTTGTTGATCGATCTGCTACGCTGGTGAGAGTCCACTCCAAATGAGCAGTCACGTTAACACACATAAACATCAATCGCAGTGTAACATGAAAACTGCAAATTCTATCTTAGCTGCATTAGCCTCCAGTAGGCACATGGCGGTATCACATTTTCTTGATGCAATAATTGCTAATATATATCACAATATTGCCATAAGTTGCAAAAAAAGTGTTGTTATACTTTAAAAGGTATAGATGTTTTTTATAACAACAAAAAAAGTTACAAAAAAAAAAATACAGCTTAACTGTTACAACTTCAGATTTTAATTAGTTATTAAACATTAACTTAGAAATTAATTGAGATTAATAAATATTTGTAGTTGTCAGTAAATTAGGTCCTTTGCAGACTCTGCTCCCCTCCCTCCTCCTAGTGCTTTCCTGTCTCTCTCAACTGTCCTATCTATAAAAATGTGTAAAAAGCCCATTTAAAAATAAATACATAAATAAATAAATAAAAATAAAAAAGGGAGTTTTGGATCCGATGACCCCTTTAAGGCAACTGGTATAGTGGTCATAATCATCTCTGTTGGTCCTGTTTGGTACTGACTTGACTTGTAGTTATAGAATATGCTCTAAACAAATGTGACCTTTATATTTTCCTCAGTTTTTGCTGTTAGACTGTATACATAAATTGTGATTTATGATATTTATGATTTATCATAAAAGAAAAATAATAATTTATCTTGAAAAATTCTTGCAGAAAATATGGTTTTATGAGAATCATCCTCAAACTTAACCTTGAACTTGGTAAAACAATTATCTTCATTTAAAATGTTTTAAGTCTTAATATTTTTTCTTAATATTTTAAGAATTATGCATTTCTGTGGCAACACTATCAACTTCTAAACATAGGTTAATAAAGCTGCTGCAGTTACGTGGTATAGTCGTAGCTCTCAGAAAACTCCCACCCTGCAAGTTGTAATTATGAGGTCTACGAAATCATGACACCAAGTCATGATTACACATACAAATTCTTTGTATGTGTAAATAAAGCTTTTTCTGATTCTGATACTGTAATGTACTGTAAAACAGGTAAAGAACTGTAAAATTAATTGTAAACTACAGGCAAATGTGTTGCAGGTCTGTTTCAGATACACTGCAATTCTAAATACATTATAAGAATTAAAAAAAAAAAAAGTGAAAAATATACAGTATGTTGGAGGTGAAACTGCTGCCAGTTAATTACTGAAAAGTTAGCATGAAAAGTTTTACTGTGCTCTTTATTTGAACAGAGTGAAACTTAACATTTTAGTTTCTGAAAACAATCCTTCATATATCAGCACCTTAACTTCATTACAATCATGACGAATTATGAAGATAAATGACAGGCTAAATTTAGCCCCCCAAAAGACTTGTTATATCTAAAAGTAATATATTTTGAGCAGGGCAAGTCAAGTGTTCTCCACTATTGTTTTGACTCATTGAAAATATTCATTTATAATAACGTTACAAAAGTTAGTCATCACAGATAATCATTAGACTGATTGCTAGAAATCTTACTAATCAAGCAAGAAAAAAGCTATCTCCAGGTCTGTTTTAAATCCTTTGAATCCTCTGATTTTATGCCCGCTTATTGTTGTTGTAGATTATCTGGCTGTATGGTGACAGCAGAAGGTTGTGCTGCTTTGTCATCAGCTCTGAGTTCAAACCCCTCACACCTGAGAGAGCTGGATCTGAGCTACAATCACCCAGGAGATTCAGGAGTGAAGCTGCTCTCTGATACACTCAAACATCTGGACAAACTCAAGTAAGTTTAATAATAATAAATATAATATATAATCTACAGAGCAAAGAGTCATGTTCATTCAACAAAACACATCACTGGGTCTCATCCAGACACTGCTTTACTGAGAGTCTATGAGAGCATCATGAACGCTGTTTCCATTGGGAAAGTTCACTGGGCTTTAAATCACTGTTCTTCTGTCCCAGATGGAAGCTCAGCTTCTCTATAATGATTTAGATTTTTTTCTCTATAATGATTTTGTTTATGAGATCTCAGATGTACAAGAATTTACATCAAAAGGCCAACAGTGATAATTATGACTGACAGTGCTCGGCTTTTTTGAAACCATAAGCAGTATGTGCAGAAAGATGCAGCTTTTTTATTTATTTATTTTTTTTGACAGTCATAATCATGAAGTAATTTCAGGTGCATCTGAAATTAGAATATCGTAGAATATCGTGAAAAAGTTCATTTTTTTTTGTTTGTAACTTATTTCAAAAACTTTTCACGTTAATGGGAAAGACTGCCGACTTGGCAATGGTCCAGAAGACAATCAACCCAACGGTACTTTTTTTTTTTCGGTACTTTACTCTCTGTATAATAACATAAACATTTATTTCTGTTTAAAAAAAAAAAAAAAAAAAAAAAAAAAAAACTCTCCAAAACTCTCAATTTCAACATTTTAAACAATAGGGCCCTACAATCTGTTTCTTTTTTTTTCAGAAATTTTAATTTTTTTTTTTTTTTTAATTTAGAGAGAAATGCATCTTCACAGATTACATACTTACATACTTCGTTAATTAATAATTTAAATCTTTCTATAGATATATTTATCATGTCTGTGAGGTATGTATTTGCTGAGTTTCGGTTCATTTCTGTGAAGCGCTCCTGTTGGGACGAAATAAAGTACGTCATGTTCGGGCCAAGAATTCTGAGAAGCTGTCGGACAAGGGTTGGGCTAGGGCCTATATTTAAGGCCTATGCAGGGCTCTAATGACTGCAAGCTTGAGAATATTATCAAGCAAAGCCGATTCAAACACTTGGGAGAGTTTGACAAGGAGTGAAATCAGTGCATCAAGAGTCACCACACTCAGACGTCTTCAGGAAAAGGGCTACCAAGCCACTTCTGAAACAGAAACAACGTCAGAAGCATCTTACCTGGGCTAAGGAGAAAATGAACTGGACTGTTGCTCAGTGGTCCAAAGTCCTCTTTTCAGATCAAAGTAAATTTTGCATTTCATGGTCTGGAGGAAGACTGGAGAGGCACAAGCTGAGTCCAAGCTGCTTGAAGTCCACTGTGAAGTTCCTGAAGTCAGTGATGATGTGGGGTGCCGTGACGTCTCCTGGTGTTGGTCCATTTTGTTTTATCAAGTCCAAAGTCAGTGCAGCTGTCTAACAGGAGATTTTGGAGCACTTTATGCTTCCATCTGCTAAAAAGCAGGACTTTAGCACCTGCCCACAATGCAAAAACACTTCCAAGTGGTTTGCTGACCATGATATTACTATGCTTGATTGGCTAACCAACATGCCTGACCTGAACCCCATTGAGAATCTATGGGATATTTTCAAGAGAAAGATGAGAAACAGTCGATCCAACAATATACAGATGATCTGAAGGCTCAGTAGTGCCTCAGCAGTGCCACAGGCTGATCACTTCCAGGTCACACCTCACTGATGCTGTCATTTGTGTTAGGAGCAAGTCATTTGCTGTCATTTTTGCTGCCAACCCAGTATTTTGTGCATAAATTAACATACTTTAAAGAACTTGAACTTTTCCGTTTTGCAAATCAGTTTTTTGATTGATCTTAGGAAATATTCTAATATTTTCAGATACTGAATTTTGGACTTTCATGAGCTGTATGCTCCAGTCATCAGAATTAAAACAAAAAACTTTTGAAATGTTTTACTTTACGTGTAATGAATCTAGAATATATTAAAGTTGCAGTTTTTGAAATAAGTTACAAACAAAAAATGAACTTTTTCATGCTATTCTAATTTTTTTTAGATGTACCTGTATATACCTCTGGATTTATTTATTTGAAAATTGTAGTTATAAGCAGTTTAGGGCAGTACCTGGTTACTAGTGATACGTTACATTTAAAAATTTTCTTTCCCTATTAACTTGTAGTGTAACTAATTACTAATACAATTTAAGTAGTAATATTTCGGTTACCATTCAAAAGAAGAGCTAATTACTAGTTACTTTTTTGTTACAATTGCTAATAATTTGAATTGCTAATAATTCAAAAATTCAGTCATCCCTATCAATTTTAATCTGTGTATCATTTGTCCATTCGTTTTTTGATTTAATATTGAAAAAAGAAACATGAGAAAATGGCTCCTTTTTCGTTTTTTCATTTTTTCCAGAAAAACGAAAAACAAGAATACAGCTTGATTTTTCGTTTTTCGTTCGGGGGTGGAAAAATGAATAAACAACTTGAATATTCAATTTCTACACGTGGGCGGAACGAAACGCCCCTTTCTGCTGATTGGTCAGCCGACAATCAAATCATGCCCCCGTCAGTTCTTCCCCATTCGCAGTTTCGCGCAGATGAATAGTCTTCCGCTGCTGCAGTTGAACGGATAATTAACACGTTTATTGCAACTACATTTAATCTTTTTCTCATCAGGCAACCACACTAACAAATAGTTTGACACAACCTGTACCGGGGCAGAGCTTAGACAGAGCTTTCTTCTGTGTGCTATTCTCAAAGTGCCAGGGGGGACGCAAAATATCTATATATTTTCTGAACTGTAGGTCACGTTTTTTTATCATGAAACATGCTGCGATTTAATACAAAGTAACTTATATAATGCATTTAACGTCAAATAATCTTAATGTAGACTGTTAAAAGTAGACGCGTCAGTTGTGTTATGGTTCATGTTTGTGGCATACGCTAGAAAGATGTTCAAGGAGATGAAAGTAGCGCATTCTGTTGTTTTCTATATTTTTCAAAGGGATGAATTTTGCAGTCATTTTGATTTTACAGAAATAAAAATATATTTTTTTCTATTTCGAATGATGTCCTGCTCTTATCTATATGACTGTAAATGACAGAGTATGACGTTTTCTGCTGATGAAGGAAATTCAAGTGATGGTGCTGGTGCTTCGCGCGATCACACAATCAGTGCACTGTTCATTATCAAAGTAAAACACCGTCAACCAAACACATTAAAAGTTATTAAGCTTATTAAAATTAAATGTGTCTGTTGTACGATAGCCTATAGGCTAAAGGTATCACCACTGTTATTTTACTTGCATATTATTAGGACCCGACTGAAGGAGTCTTCTTTACAAAAGCATTTTAGCTTGTAAATCGCAAACAGGCTATAGAAACTTTGGACTGAATGAGAGATGCAAGTCCAACGTCTGTGCAAGTTTCAGTGTCGATTCTAATAAATGCCTTTCGCCGTTTAAAATAAATATTGTTTATAATGGCACTCATTTTAAACAGGCTAGCATATTTTTATTTTGCATGGCTACTTATATTTTTTTTATTCTTGTTTGTTTTCTGAATGCCATTTATTTAAGGATTTACCATAAAGTGAGGTGTTAATAATTTGGGGGGGGGGAGCATGGTTTGATCTTCGGCTGACCAATCAGCAAAAAGGGGTGTTTCGTTCCGCCCACGTGTAGAAATCGAATATTCAAGTTGTTTATTCATTATTCCACCCCTGAACGAAAAACGAAAAATCAAGCTGAATTCTTGGAGCCGTTTTCTCATGTTTCGTGTCTCAATATTAAATCAAAAAACGAATGGACGAATGATACATGGATTAATTTTAATAACTGTTGTTGTGTGTGTACACACATGAGATCACCAACACAGCCAGCTCGCTTCATCAGAAGATGGAGAAGCCCACAACAAATAGCAGCTGGAAATACAGCCATTATTTTAATTTAGTAGGGAGAAAGGATGACAAAAACATCAATGTCACATGTAAATTGAGTAGTGATACTAAGACTTTGTCTGCTGTAAATGACAACTTGTTTGTCATTTCAAGTACAAAGCGTGACCCAAAAATGAAGAGGCTCAGAACTGAATTCATTTTAATAGGAAAAAAATAGCTTATAAAAAATGTAAAAATCTTGCAAAGTATCATAAAATTCTTCATAATAATCAAAAAAATATTATTCAACAAAAATATATTACATTGATTTTCTCTAAAAAAAACAAAAAAAACCAAACAAAAAACACTTACATTTCAAGTACCGAGTGTAACGCAAAAATTAAGAGGCTCAGAACTTTTATATTACGTTGATTTTCCTTTAAATAACATATGGAAATAAAATAATGCCATAAAGATTTGCATGTGAAGAGTACGCGTTGTGCAAGTGTACATAAGACTGTAAGCGTAAATTAAATTTGCATGCGCGAGAGAAGCTATGTAAAAGTGTAAATTGCGTTTCAAGCGTAAGAAAAAATGATCTGCAGCATTTTACTGTTACTCGTAAGTGTAATTCATGTATTGTGAAACTGCAGCTTCATGCTTTCGCAAAATAAATACGATCTTCCTTCTTCTGACTTCCATTTCTTTGTGTGTTTACACTTTTGGCACGTTGTTTTCACTAAAATAAGGTCAAAAGCACGGCAAGCCTGTGAACAGTGATTTGCACACAAAAACAACAGTTTAAAGAACTGCAAAACGGATTGACTGTGTAGGACCAATCTGTATGTGTAAAATACAAACTGTTGCAAATGTCTAAATGACTTGTTGTGCATGTAGGACACAAAGTTGCCGAAATAATCTGATATGTAGAGCTCCGTCTTTCTTTTATCTGCGCTTACACTTTTGGCATGATTCTCTCACTCACTGAGTTTTGCAAGCGTGAGGGGGAGGGCGGGTCCACCACCTTTTTGTAGCCAATCAAATGAGACTCTCGCGGACTCCATTTACTCTTATCTGACTGGTTCAAAAAACACATCACACGCAAAAACATTTATCTTCACTTAGTTCTCGCTGCCGGTGGAATGATACTTTTAATGTAAACATACAGTAAAGTAAAATAAAATAAAATAAAATAAAAACACAATATAAGTTGTGTACCAGGCTATGTGTTTATACTGAATTTCCAGCTGTGTCCTTTTCCTCCTCAACAGGCAATATATGATAGTTTATTGTAATATTGTAATTTTGATGATACTTAACACTAAAACTGCCACGGGGTATATTTTTCCCGTGGGTGTTTTTCAAATGTAGCCTACATAACAGACTTTGAATAAAACATTCAAGTCTCCCAGTCATTGACTTTTACTAAAATTGTGTAATTTACAATCCCTTAAAAAATGGTTTAGATTTAAAAAAAAGATCAAAAAACGTGGCATTTATATTATGCCTATATTTTCGCACTGTCATTATCTTGCTACTTATGTTTTAATTGTAACTACATTGCTAGGCAGTGCCTTTTACTCACTGAATTAGCAGTTGAGATTCATAAATATAGTGAAAATTAGTAAAAGAAGGCGATTTATGGATGCTGAAGAGGTTAGAAGCACTAAATGCCATTAGTCTGAGTCAGCATCTGAAGGCTCATCTGACTGTGATCTCATATTTATTTAGCCTAACATTACTCATATTTTTCAGACTTTTAATTATTTCGTTTTTGTTTTGCCATTTCTATTGTTTATTGTTCACTACTGTGTTGCCATTTAGTCCGCCATTTCCTGAAAAATAAAAAAAATAAAAATAAAACTCCGATCTATGGTTTAATGAATAAAACTATTTTTTTTTTTTGATTACCCAAAGTTTATTTGGTGTTGTTCTTTTGTTTAAATAATAAATTATATAATTTAAATTAAATATATTTAAATTAATAACTAATTAGGTGAAGCACTGCTTGAATTTATCATCACATCATGCAGTGTGTTGAATCATTTTCGCACGTTATTTGTCTATTGTAATGCCACACCAGCAGAGGGAGCCCTCACCCATGGACTGACTGTTACCGCTCCCTCTGCTGCTTCTTTGGTTACTTCCTGTTTGGTGGACATATAAGGAGGCCTAAACCAAACAGGCCCTCGTGAAGTATTGTTTTGCTGATGCGGACTCTACCAAGTGTTTTTCCTGTTTTCATTGCCTTGTTTCATTGTTTCATGCCATTGCCATTGCCACTGCCATAGCCATTGTCTTGTTTCTTTGTTATTTTCATTGTTTTGTTTCATTTGTTACTTTGGACTGCCCACTGGTATTTTGACCCTTTTGCCTGCTTTTGGATTTACGCTTTTGTCTTTCCCTGGTTATCGCTGTTTGTTTAGAGATCGACCCTGCCTGTTTACCACGCTGTGTTCTAATAAAGCTTGCGCTTGGATCTATCCACGCTGTTTGTTGAGTCACCATTACAGAATATTTTGCCTACAAAAGATCCAGCGGCTTTTAAAACACAGACAACCATGGATCCAGCATCACACCTCTTCCGCTTTCGTCAAGGTAACCAGCCCATTGAAGACTATGTTGTTGACTTCTGTGAACTGTGTTATTTGGTGAATTTTAATGATGTGGCGCTTAAGGACATTTTCCGCAACGGATTAAACGATCCGATTCGTTCTGGCCTACCTGGAGGGAAAATTCACTGGTCTTTGGAACAGTACATTGACTTTGCCCTCTGGTTGGCTGGATCACCATTTACTGTGGGGGTAGCTGATGAGGAACCCTGCTATCCCCCAGTATCAGCCAAACTTGTGAATTTTTCCATCGTCTGGGATTATTCAAGTCACGTCAAAGCCCTATCATGCCATGCCTGCCAAGCCAAAGCCTGCTCAAGTCACGTCTACCAAGCCAAAGTCTACTCACGCCATGCCTGCCGCTCCAGGGCCTGCTCACATCACAACCTCCTAGAGCCTTGTCATGTCTCAGCTGAACCCCCAGAGCCTCGTTACGTCTCAGCTGACATCCCTCGTCAGGTCTCAGCCGTCCCTCCAAAGCCTCGCCAAGTCTTGTTTAATCTCCCAAGCCACGCAGAGCCCACGCTCCCAAGCCATGCAGAGCCCACACTCCCAGGCCACATGTCCACAGCGTCCACACCCTCAAGACCAAGGAGGCCTATCATGAACTCACTGCCTGTCATGTCACAGCCAAGGAAGCCAAGGAGGCCAAGGAAAACTTCTATGAACTCTCTGCTCTGCTATGGATGTCCTTTGTTCCACTGTGGATATCTTTGCTCCTGTCTGCTTTGCCTGCACTGTCTGTCCCACCATGGCTCCCTGCTCTGTCTGCTCTGCCTGCCCTGCCATGGCTCCCTGCTCTGTCTGCTCTGCCTGCCCTGCCATGGCTTCCTGCTCTGCCTGCCCCGCCATGGCTTCCTGCTCTGCCTGCCCTGCCATGGCTTCCTGCTCTGCCTGCCCCGCCATGGCTCCCTGCTCTGTCTGCTCTGCCTGCCCTGCCATGGCTTCCTGCTCTGCCTGCCCCGCCATGGCTTCCTGCTCTGCCTGCCCCGCCATGGCTTCCTGCTCTGCCGGCCCCGCAATGGCTGCCTGCTCTCCTTGCTCCACCATGGCTCCAGGCTCCTCTGAAACAAACATGGTGGATTTCTGCTCCAGTGTTACACTGTCTGCCATTGCTCCACAGCCCAGGTCCTCCAAGGTTTCACTGTCTGTCCCTGCTCCACGATCCAGGCCCACCTCCTCAGCACGGACCTGGCCCCCCGTCCCACCCCCTGTTTTGCCTCTGTTCCCCCACCCTCCTGGACTGTTGTTGTTTTGAGCGCCAGGAGTCGCTCCTAGAGGGGGGGATTCTGTAATGCCACGCCAGCAGAGGGAGCCCTCTCCCATGGGCTGACTGTTACCGCTCCCTCTGCTGCTTCTATGGTTACTTCCTGTTTGGTGGACATATAAGGAGGCCTAAACCAAACAGGCCCTCGTGAAGTATTGTTTTGCTGATGCGGACTCTACCAAGCGTTTTTCCTGTTTTCATTGCCTTGTTTCATTGTTTCATGCCATTGCCATTGCCATAGCCATTGTCTTGTTTCTTTGTTATTTTCATTGTTTTGTTTCATTTGTTACTTTGGACTGCCCACTGGTATTTTGACCCTTTTGCCTGCTTATGGATTTACGCTTTTGTCTTGCCCTGGTTATCGCTGTTTGTTTAGAGATCGACCCTGCCTGTTTACCACGCTGTGTTCTAATAAAGCTTGCGCTTGGATCTATCCACGCTGTCTGTTGAGTCCCCGTTACATCTATAGGCTATTTTAGTTATTTAAATAACATAAGTTATCTTATTATATTGATTAATGACATTGAATTATAATATTACACCACTTAAATATGTTGTTACTTCCTTTTTAATTGTCTTTGTCAGTGCAGGCTTGTTTATCTTATATTGACTGTTATGAAAAGTGACTGTAGCCTGAATAAACAGCCTTGAACATAAAACAACAGGACAAAAATATAGCTGATGACTATACATAATTTTTTTATGACTCTACACACTTCTTTATGAAAACAGTTGCATAATACAGTGAAATAAAATGTTCTTTAGGTGTATCAAAATGGTAGTCATGTGTTTGGGTAAAATGTACCCGCTGGAGGTTTTAGGTATACAGAGGCCCCTGGCGGTTCTAGTTTTAAAGATGGCCTAGTATTTGCATTAGCAGCATCATTTATAATTTATAACAACATGCATACTTTCACCTGTCTGCTGATCAGGGACGACTCATTTTTTAAAAATATTTATTTTTTTCACCTTAATATGTTGTAATTTAAGGGGATTTTACAAAATATTTTCAAAATCTTAAAAAATTTCAAAGTATGCAATTAAGTGTTAGATACAATAAACAGAGACATGATCTGAAAAATTGTCAAATTCAGATTTATGGAGCTTTATTTTTATAGTAAAATGGTTTTATAAAAAGTATAGCATTCTGATACTATAGTGTTGAGCAGTGTTGGGGAAAGTTACTTTTAAAAGTAATGCATTACAATTTTGCTTTACTCCCTGAAAAAGTAACTAATTACATTACTTAGTTACGTTTCATGGAAAGTAATGAGTTACGTTACTTTTTAAATGTGGGCAGGGCTTGCTTCTTTGTTTTTAATATAAAACAATTCTAATGTAAAAGCCCTTTTACACCAGAAGTGAAACGAATTCACCTCAGGCTGAAAGAAAAGTACATCTATGTAGAAGATCACTCTTCAGCTATATATATATATATATATATATATATATATATATATATATATATATATATAAATGAAGCACAAATGTTAGTTTATCTAGAGTAATTTTTGCTTATTAGTATGGCTGAATTGCATCACCAAAGGTCAGCAGCAAAGACACTGGTTAATAAAATGGGATTAAATACATAAAGGATATTTGTTTTATTTAACATATTTAATTATTGCAGGGTTGAATTTCACAGTTTTTATTCATTTTGAGGAATACTGAATCTGTTTTTTATGAGTGAGATGAATTATGCATGTTCACATTTAGTCTAGAATACAGGAACATCATGTTTACTCCCAATTTTCTGACAGGAGACTTGTCTATCAATAAATGGGGGAAAAAGTAACTCAGATATTTTTTTAGAAATTCAAAAGTAATGCCTTACTTTACTAGTAAAACTTTACTTGAAAAAAGTAATATTATTACGCAACTCGCATTACTTGTAATGCATTACCCCCAACACTGGTGTTGAGCATTGTCACATATCATTTTGTAATATTTAACATCAGCTATATATTAGGCCAGACCTGGGCATTGTACGGCCCCGGGCCACATCCGGCCCTCTGGCTATCCTTGACCGGCCGGTGTGAGGTAATTGGTGAATTAAAGGTAAATCGCAAATAGGTTTAATTATGTGCACGCAATACAACCGCACTGCTTTCATTTTCAAAGTGCTATTGTTATTATTATTATTAACAATTACATCCATTCGTGTAACCGTATCTCAAATGTATTCGTGATCGTATAGCTTTCAAGAAATGTGAGTTTGCCGTTAGCCGTAAGAGATTCATTTTTTAATTAATTTTTTTTTCTTAGTTTTGTCTAAATATTTTTTTTTTTTCATTACACATCTTGTTTGGTCTTATTTCATATCATTGCATGTTAAAAATAATGTACTTTGTTATGCAGACACAAAATGTGAAACTGCAGTCTTATTCGCATAGGCTAGCATTTTTATTAATATTTGTAAAATATTATATATTCAGCATATTTTACTTGACCCATTTTGTACCTTATCTTAATTATTTAATTCATAAATTTGTAATTAAAACAGATTTTATTTTTTTAAAAGCGACATCTTGATGGACAACAACTAA
Source organism: Cirrhinus mrigala (assembly GCA_036247105.1). NCBI lineage: Eukaryota > Metazoa > Chordata > Actinopteri > Cypriniformes > Cyprinidae > Cirrhinus > Cirrhinus mrigala. The sequence continues at coordinate 36,230,115 of CM070009.1, read as the reverse complement.
TAATGATCAACAAGCAGCATCAGTCCATTAGATCATTTTAAAACGTCAAATAGCCTTCAGTTTATAAGTTATAATTGCATCTGTCTCGGATGTAGACTGGTCAAGATTTATTTTAATAAACCTGTTTTTGCGAAGTGTGGAATTCACCAAATGCATGACAGAGTCTACTTTTAAACGAACAAATTCAAAACGAAATCAAATACCCCCTGATTATGTAATCTGTATGAAGGCTGCATTTCTCTCTAAAGGCGTCTCCGTTTTTAAAGCATTTCATACGGATTTACGGATTGCTTTTTCCCTCAGAAACAAAAAAACGAATTTATTGAAGAAAACAAAAAGGGCATATAGCCTATGTTTTCTGAATTGTCAACCTTTCTCCATCCGGCAGATATTGTTGCTTTTATACTGATACTTTTCTCAGGAATTTAGAAAAACATAAATAGATTGTACAAGTTATTGGTAATTAATACATTCTATGAGAATTTATGTTTCAGGTTTTGACTGCAAATGTCACTTCAATAACGCTAAGATCTTTGAAATACTTGCTTTTTGTGATGGTAGTTTTTGAGACACTGCAATATTTTACTGCAATATGTTTTTTTGTGAATGTTCATTAAATAGTAATATAAATATGTGCTCTACATTTTCATTGTTTGATTGTAATGTTCCATTCAATGTTTATTTATTTATTTTTTTATAAAGAGATATAAAATATATTGGGCAGAACTGAGTTAAGTGTATTGGTCCGGCCCTCTGCAACCGCCCAAATTTATCATGTGGCCCCTTAGGAAAATTAATTGCCCACTCCTGTATTAGGCTACATTATATGATATATGCATTTCAATGTAAAGCCAAACCAATCCAATAATGTTAACACCAGCTAGCAATTCAGGATGAACACATGAGAGTCTAGCCTAATGGTACACAACTTATAAAGTATCATGTTTTAATTAAGATGTCATTTATTTATTTATTTACTTTACTGTATGTTTACATTAAAAGTATCATTCCACCGGCAGCGAGAACTAAATGAAGATAAATGTTTTTGCGTGTGATGTGTTTTTTGAACCAGTCAGATAAGAGTAAATGGAGTCCGCGAGAGTCTCATTTGATTGGCTACAAAAAGGTGGTGGACCCGCCCTCCCCCTCACGCTTGCAAAACTCAGTGAGTGAGAGAATCATGCCAAAAGTGTAAGCGCAGATAAAAGAAAGACGGAGCTCTACATATCAGATTATTTCGGCAACTTTGTGTCCTACATGCACAACAAGTCATTTAGACATTTGCAACAGTTTGTATTTTACACATACAGATTGGTCCTACACAGTCAATCCGTTTTGCAGTTCTTTAAACTGTTGTTTTTGTGTGCAAATCACTGTTTACAGGCTTGCAGTGCTTTTGACCTTATTTCAGTGAAAACAACGTGCCAAAAGTGTAAGCGCAGAGAAATGGTAGTCAGAAGAATGAAGATCGTATTTATTTTGTGAAAGCATGAAGCTGCAGTTTCACAATACATGAATTACACTTACGAGTAACAGTAAAATGCTTCACATAATTTTTTCTTAAGCTTGAAACGCGATTTACACTTTACAAAGCTTCTCTTGCGCATGCAAATTTAATTTACGCTTACAGTCCTACGTACACTTGCACAGCGCATACTCTTCACATGCAAATCTTTATGGCATTATTTTATCTCCATAATAACTAAATAAATAAATAAATGAAAATAAAACACTTACATTTCAAGTACCAAGCGTGACCCAAAAATAAAGAAGCTCAGAACTCAATTAATTTTAATGAAAAAAAAAAAAAAAAAAAAAATCATATTATCATATAAAATTCTTCATCATAATCAAAAAATATTATTGAACAAAAATATATTACATTGATTTCCCTTTAAAAAAAAAAAAAAAAAGGTCAGAACTTAATTCATTTTAATGGGAAAAAATAACTCATAAAAACTGTATAAATATAGCAAAGTATCCGTTCAAAATTCTTCATCATAATCAAAAAATATTGAACAAAATATATTACATTTGATTTTCTCTCTAAAAAAAGAAAAAACAAACAAACAAAAAAAACACTTACATTTTAAGTACTGAGCGTAACCCAAAAATGAAGAGGCTCAGAATGTTTACATTACATTGATTTTCCTTTAAATAGTAAATAAATAAATAAATAAATAAACAAATGAATGAATGAATGACAATAAAACACTTACATTTCAAGTACCGAGTGTAACCCAAAAAGGAAGAGGCTCAGAACTTCATTAATTTTAACGAAAAAAAAAAAAATAACTCATAAAAACTGTTAATAAATATTGTATATGTATAATGTATAATAAATATTGCAAAGTATCATAAAATCACTTAAAAATTCTTCCTAATGTTCAAAAAATATGATTGAACAAAACTATATTACATTGATTCTCCTTTAAAAAAAATGCAGAGGCTCAGAACTTCATTTATTTTAATGAAAAAAAAAAAACTTATAAAAACTGTTTAAATATTGCAAAGTATCATACAATCCCTTCAAAATTCTTCCTAATGTTCAAAAAATATGATTAATATATATATATATATATATATATATATATATATATATATATATATATATATATATTAAAAAAAAAAATGCAGAGGCTCGGAACTTCATTTATTTTAACGGAAAAAAGAACTTATAAAACCTGTTTAAATATTGCAAAGTATCATAAAATCCCTTCAAAATTCTTCATCATAATCAAAAAAATATTATTGAACAAAAATATTAAATTTGATTTTCTCTCAAAAAAAAAAACCGAAACAAACAAACAAAAAAAAAAACACTTACATTTCAAGTACCGAGTGTAACCCAAAAATGAAGAGGCTCAGAACTTTTACATTACATTGATTTTCCTTTAAAAAGTAAATAAATAAACAAATAAATAAACAAATGAATGAATGACAATAAAACACATTTCAAAATTCTTCATCATAATCAAAAAATGTTATTGAACAAAAATATATTACCTTTGATTTTCTCTCTAAAACGAACAAACAAACAAACAAACAAACAAACAAACAAACAAAAAAACACTTACATTTCAAGTACTGAGTGTAAAGCAAAAAGGAAGAGGCTCAGAACTTCATTAATTTTAACGGGAAAATAATAACTCATAACCTCAAAAACTGTTTAAATATTGCAAAGTATCATAAAATCCCTTCGAAATTCTTCATAATAATAATCAAAAAATGTTATTGAACAAAAATATATTACATTGATTTTCTCTAAAAAAAAAAAAAAAAAAAAAAAAACACTTACATTTCAAGTACCAAGTGTGACCCAAAAATGAAGAAGCTCAGAACTTCAGTAATTTTAACGGAAAAAAATAGCTTATTAAAACTGTAAAAATCTTGCAAAGTATCATAAAATTCTTCTAAAAATAATAATCAAAAATATTATTCAGTAAAATATATATTACATTGATTTTCTCTAAAAAAAAAAAAAAAAAAAAAAACATTTCAAGTAGCGAGTGTAATGCAAAAATTAAGAGACTCAGAACTTTTACATTACATTGATTTTCCTTTAAAAAGTAAATAAATAAATTAATTAATTAATTAAATGAATGAATGAATGAATGAATGAATACCGAGTGTAACCCAAAAATGAAGAGGCTTAGAACTTCATTAATTTAAGAAAAAAAAACTCATAAAAACTGTATAAATATTGCAAAGTATCATAAAATCCCTTCAAAATTCTTCATAATAATCAAAAAATATGATTGAACAAAAATGTATTACATTCATTTTCTCTAAAAAACAAAACAAAATAAAAAACAGTTACATTTCAAGTAGCGAGTGTAATGCAAAAATTAAGAGGCTCAGAACTTTTATATTACATTGATTTTCCTTTAAAAAATAATAAATGAACGAATGAATGAATGAATGAAGGAAGGAAAAAAAAAAACACTTACATTTCAAAATACCAAGCGTGACCCAAAAATAACTCATAAAAACTGTATAAATATTGTAAAGTATCATAAAATCCCTTCAAAATTCTTTGTAATCAAAAAATATGATTGAACAAAAATATATTACATTGATTTTCCTTTAAAAAAAAAAAAAAAAAAAAAAAAAGAGGCTCAGAACTTAATTTATTTTAATGGAAAAAAAAAAAAAAAAAAAAAAAAAAACTCTTACATTTCAAGTACCAAGTGTGACCCAAAAATGAAGAAACTCAGAACTCCAGTAATTTTAACGGAAAAAAATAACTCATAAAAACTATAAATATTGCAAAGTATCATAAAATTCTTCATAATAATCCAAAAATATTATTCAGCAAAATATACAAAACAAAACCAAAACAAAAAAAAAAAAAAACCCACACATTTCAAGTAGCAAGTGTAATGCAAAAATGAAGAGGCTCAGAACTTTTACATTACATTGATTTTCCTTTAAAAAGTAAATAAATAAATAAATAAATAAACAAATAAATAAACAAATGAATGAATGACAATAAAACACTTACATTTCAAGTACCAAGTGTAACCCAAAAATGAAGAAGCTCAGAACTCAATTAATTTTAGCTGAAATAAAAAAATACATTGATTCTCCTTAAAAAAAAAAAAGACAAAAAACAGAGCTCACTCACTTTGCAACATTTATACCAATTTTATGAGCATTTAAGATATAAATATATTTATCATCAATCAAAAAGTAATCAAATGTAATAAGTTACATTACTTTAATAAAGTAGTTGAAAAGTTACACTACTTATTACATTTTAAATAGAGTAATTCGTAATCTGTAACCTATTACATTTCCAAAGTAACTTTCCCAACACTGGAGGACACTTATATAGTGAAATATCACATGTGTGTTTTCTAGTGTGGATCATGGAGGAGAGTTCAGGATCACAGCAGGACTCCACAAATGTAAGTCCACAAACAGACACACAGTTTTGTTGTTTGTTGTTTAGTTGTTGTAAATGTGTCTCTTGTAATGTGTGTTCTTGTGTTCAGATGCCTGTGATCTCACACTGGATACAAACACAGCACACAAACACCTCAAACTGTCTGACGAGAACAGAAAGGCGACACATGTGTATGAGCCACAGTCATATCCTGATCATCCAGACAGATTTGATGGGTATTATCAGGTTCTGAGTGTTGAGAGTCTGACTGGACGCTGTTACTGGGAGACTGAATGGAGTGGAGATAATGTTTATATATCAGTGTCATATAAAGAAATCAAGAGGAAAGGAGAGAGTGATGACTGTGTGTTTGGATGTAATGTGAACTCCTGGAGTCTGATCTGCTCTGATCACAGATTCATTGCCCGTCACAATTATAAGGACACTGATGTATTTGCTGGTTCAGTGTCCAGTAAGAGAGTAGGAGTGTATGTGGACGTGTCTGGCGGCACTCTGTCCTTCTACAGCGTCTCTAAAACACACAAACTCACACACTTACACACATTCACACACACATTCACTCAGACACTACACGCTGGATTTAGACTTGATTATTCAAACTGTTCGTTGTCTCTGTGTGACATTAAACACACACAGACATTAGTGGACACAGTGTGAGTGTAATGATGTGAAAGTGTTGCTGTTGTTGTGTGTGTTTTAATCACAGGCTTCAGGAAGTTCAATATCAGACACACAAGACAGTTTCCTGTTTCAGATCATCAGGATGAAGATGTTTCTCCAGTCAGAGACACTTTCTGTGTTTCTGTCAGTCCAACACAAATCACACACTCAAACACACAAATAAAATCACATGTCATATTTATACTGTTGTATCATATTAAAATATTGATTATGCAAATGAGCTTCAGACTGTATTTGAATTTGTTTTGACTCCTGAAACACAAACATTATTAACCTCTGAACCTTTTCTGAGCCTTTTTCATTTAATAATGTTTTTCGATTATTACTTTGAGTATAAGGAGATTGTATGATATTATGCAAGATTTCTACAATTATTATGAGCTATTGTTTTTCTTATCAAAATATATTAAACACTGGGCCTTTTTTATTTTTTAATCAAAGCAATATTTTCTTGTTCAATATTTTTTGTTTATTCTCTATAATTTCGAAGATATTTCATGATACTATGCAAAATTTGTACAATTTTTATAACTATTTTTGGGTCACACTTGATACTTGAAATATAGCTTTTTTTCAGGAAACTTAATATATTATGATTTTGTTCAATAATATTTTTGTTTATTCTCTATAATTTTGAGGAGATTTTATGATATTATGCAAAATTTGTAATTTTTTTATGAGCTATTTTTGGGCCACACTTTCTGCTTAATATAACTTTTTTTTTTATTTCTTTCTTTCTTCTTTTTTTTTTTAAACCAGAAAAATGTAATATAATACGTTTTTGTTCAATAATATTTTTTTGTTTATTCTCTATAATTTTGAGGAGATTTTATGATACTATGCAAAAGTTGTACAATTTTTATGAGCTATTTTTGGGTCACACTTGATACTTGAAATTTAATTTTTTTTTTCTTTTTTTTTTTTTTTTTAAACCAGGAAATTTAATATAATATGTTTTTATTCAATAATATTTTTTGTTTATTCTCTACAATTTTGAGGAGATTTTATGATACTATGCAAAATTTGCTAAATTTTTCTGAGCTATTTTTGGGTCACACTTGATACTTCTTCAAATATAACTTTTTGTTTTTTTTCATTTTTTTTTTAAACCAGGAAATTTAATATAATATGATTTTGCTTAATAATATTTTTTGTTTATTCTCTATAATTTTGAGAAGATTTTATGATACTATGCAAAAGTTGTACAATTTTTATGAGCTATTTTGGGGTCACACTTGATACTTGAAATATATATATTTTTTTCTTTTTTTTTTTTTTTAAACCAGGAAATTTAATATAATATGTTTTTATTCAATAATATTTTTTGTTTATTCTCTACAATTTTGAGGAGATTTTATGGTACTATGCAAAATTTGCTAAATTTTTCTGAGCTATTTTTGGGTCACACTTGATACTTCTTCAAATATAACTTTTTGTTTTTTTTTCTTTTTTTTTAAACCAGGAAATTTAATATAATATATTTTTATTCAATAATATTTTTTATTTATTCTCTACAATTTTGAGGAGATTTTTTGATACTATGCAAAAGTTGTACAATTTTTATGAGCTACTTTTGGGTCACACTTGATGCTTGAAATATTTTTTTTTTTTTTTCTTTTTTTTTTTTTTTTTAAACCAGGAAATTTAATATAATATGTTTTTATTCAATAATATTTTTTGTTTATTCTCTACAATTTTGAGGAGATTTTTCTGAGCTATTTTTGGGTCACACTTGATACTTCTTCAAATATAACTTTTTGTTTTTTTTTCTTTTTTTTTAAACCAGGAAATTTAATATAATACATTTTTGTTCAATAATATTTTTTGTTTATTCTCTATAATTTTGAGGAGATTTTATGATACTATGCAAAATTTGCAGAATTTTTATGAGCTATTTTTGGGTCACACTTGATACTTGAAATATTTTTTTTTTTTTTTTCTTTTTTTTTTTTTTTTAAACCAGGAAATTTAATATAATATGTTTTTATTCAATAATATTTTTTGTTTATTCTCTACAATTTTGAGGAGATTTTATGGTACTATGCAAAATTTGCTAAATTTTTCTGAGCTATTTTTGGGTCACACTTGATACTTCTTCAAATATAACTTTTTGTTTTTTTCTTTTTTTTTAAACCGGGAAATTTAATATAATATGATTTTGTTTAATAATATTTTTTGTTTATTCTCTATAATTTTGAGAAGATTTTATGATACTATGCAAAATTTGCACAATTTTTGATACTTCTTTAAATATAACTTTTTTTTTCTTTTTTTTCTTTTCTTTTCTTTTTTTTTTAAACCAGGAAATTTAATATAATACATTTTTGTTTAATAATATTTTTTGTTTATTCTCTATAATTTTGAGGAGATTTTATGATACTATGCAAAATTTGCAGTATTTTTATGAGCTATTTTTTGGGTCACGCTTGATACTTGAAATATACCTTTTGTTTTTGTTTTTTGTTTTTTCTTTTTTTTTAAACCAGGAAATTTAATATAATACATTTTTATTCAATAATATTTTTTATTTATTCTCTACAATTTTGAGGAGATTTTATGATACTATGCAAAATTGTAAACATTTTTTTTAGCTATTTATGGGTCACACTTGATACTTGAAATATAACTTTTTTTTCCCTTTTTTTTTCAAACCAGGAAATTTAATATAATACGTTTTTATTTAATAATATTTTCTGTTTATTCTCTATAATTTTGAGGAGATTTTATGATACTATGCAAAAGTTGTACAATTTTTATGAGCTACTTTTGGGTCACACTTGATGCTTGAAATATAACTCTTTTTTTTTCTTTCTTTCCTTCTTTTTTTTTTTTTAAAAAACCGGAAATTTAATATAATACGTTTTTATTCAATAATATTTTTTGTTTATTCTCTACAATTTTGAGGAGATTTTATGATACTATGCAAAATTTGCTAAATTTTTATGAGCTATTTTTGGGTCACACTTGATACTTCTTCAAATATAACTTTTTTTTTATTTATTTTTAAACCAGGAAATTTAATATAATACATTTTTGTTCAATAATATTTTTTGTTTATTCTCTATAATTTTGAGGAGATTTTATGATACTATGCAAAATTTGCAGAATTTTTATGAGCTATTTTTGGGTCACACTTGATACTTGAAATGTAACTTTTTTTTTTTTTTTTTTTAAACCAGGAAATTTAATATAATACATTTTTGTTCAATAATATTTTTTGTTTATTCTCTATAATTTTGAGGAGATTTTATGATACTATGCAAAATTTGCAGAATTTTTATTAGCTATTTTTGGGTCACACTTGATACTTGAAATATAACTTGTTTTTGTTTTTTGTTTTTTTCTTTTTTTTTAAACCAGGAAATTTAATATAATATGATTTTGTTTAATAATATTTTTTGTTTATTCTCTATAATTTTGAGAAGATTTTATGATACTATGCAAAATTTGCAGTATTTTTATGAGCTATTTTTTGGGTCACACTTGATACTTGAAATATACCTTTTGTTTTTGTTTTTTCTTTTTTTTTTTTTAAACCAGGAAATTTAATATAATACATTTTTATTTAATAATATTTTCTGTTTATTCTTTATAATTTTGAGGAGATTTTATGATACTATGCAAAATTTGCAGAATTTTTATGAGCTATTTTTGGGTCACACTTGATACTTCTTGAAATATAACTTTTTTTTTCTTTTTTTTTTAAACCAGAAAAATGTAATGTAATACATTTTTGTTCAATAATATATATATACATTTTTTATTCTCTATAATTTTGAGGAGATTTTATGATACTATGCAAAATTTGTACAATATTTTTATGAGCTATTTTTGGGTCACAGTTGGTTCTTGAAATGTAACTTTTTTTTTTTTTTTTTTTTTTTGGATGATCAGTGTAATATATATTTTTGTTCAATAAAATTTTTTTTTATTATTATTTTGCGTTTTGAGGAGATTTTATGATAGTATTCTATATTTATACACTTTTTATGAGCTATTTTTCCCCATTAAAATTAAACTCTGAGCATCACTTCCGGTGCAATCACAGTATAAAAGGACGTAGCACACATCATCCTCTTCTTCGTCTTTTTCGTAACAAGCACTAGCAGGACGTTTAAGAAGTGTGTGGATCCGTGTCCCCATTATTTGACACCTGATGACACACCCAATCTTTGTGTGTTTCCCCCCTTTTTTTCTGCCGTAGAAACTTAAAGGGGAAGATGCACAAAAACAGATCAGGTATGCTTTGTGAATATTTTTGTGTAATTCTATATAAGAAAGGAACATTTTGCTTTCCATACTTGTTACACACATAAGTCAGTGGTTCTCATTTCTGGCCCTCAAGGTTCATATTCCTGCAGAGTTTAGCTCCAACCTTGATCAAACTCACCTGCCAGTAAATACAGTTCTGGTAATCCTGAAGACCTTGATTAGCCTGTTCAGGTGTGTTTGATTACGGTTGGAGCTAAACTCTGCAGGGAAGTGGACCTTAAGGGCCAGAGTTGAGAACCTTTGACATAAATCATATGGACCACATTTGGCATAGGCTTACTTCTCTGGTACTGTTATGGTCCTCAATCATTGTAATTGCATGGAAAAAAAATGACAAGTACAATTCCTTAAAGGTGTATACAAGGGGTGTCCAATCCTGCTCCAGGACGACCATCTGAACCAACTAATCAAGGATGACTAGTAACTTCCAGGGAAGTGTTTTGGGGCAGTTTGGAGCTAATTGCTGCAGCACGTTGGCTCTTCGGGATCAGGATTGGACACCCCTGCCATAGAAGAAGGTCAAAGAGCTTCAGAACAACACAATATAGTGATAACTGAAAAATGTTTGAGTGAACTATCCTAGTCCTATCAATGAATGAAACTTTGTTTGCCAAACTTTGGGTTCTGCAGAATTCTGGGTAGTATGAGAATACATCATTAAATTGATAACAATGGTGAATAGATAGCAATGCAAATGGATTTCCACTGCTTGGCTATAGAACCTTTACATAGTGCATTAGCTATGTAAACAACATCACAGGTTACCGCTGAAATTCTTAAAGGCTGAGTCTGTTTGGCTGAGGCTTAATGTTTCTTGTACCACTTGCTTATTAGGCCCCTTTATGCATTCGCTTTTTACCACTGTAGGAATTATAGCATCAGGCTGCTGGGGTGAGTGTTAGGGATTACTCCAGTAAAAGGCTTAAGAGACAGTCAAGGGATATTTCTGAAGCATCTAATTTGAATCTCAAACCACACAATCTGGCCACTTTGACTAGTTGGAACAGACGTAAGTTTACTGGTAATGTTATTTAAACCACAGGTTCAGAGAGAGAGAGTGCATAGATAAAAAGGGTGCGTACTGGTTTAGTGAGACTCAGACAGCCACATTGTAAAACAGCACTGAGACAACATTTCCAGTGAAAGCTGCTGTTATATTGGCAAAAACCCTTTACACATTTTTTTTTTTATATAGTTTTATTTTCAAGTGTAATGTGAAGCAAAACATATGTTGTATAAACGTTACAAACATTTTTCTTCAATAACAAGAGTTAAGACAGAAACAAAGAAAGACAAACAAACAAAAACAACAAAAACAACAAAAAAAAAAAAATTAATTCCTTTATTAATTTATAATACGTTCGATGCAGAATATTAAATTGGATTTGTCTATGTTTGGTGGATATAAAAGTAGTCTGCATTCTTTCCATAGCACACTCCCACTCTACCGGACTGTATGTGCAGTCAAGATCTCTCTCCCATCTCTGCTTTAAGACCACAATGTCAAATGGCTTAAAATTGTTTGTTAATGTACTATATCCTACAGAAGCAATACCTCTTGGAGAGAACACGATCTTGTTAAACATAACATTTTCACATGGCGATAATGTTGGAATTTTGGGAAATGTCTTAGGGGTGATCTCTTTGACCCCATGTCTGACTTGCAAATATTTGAAAAAATTATGTTTAGGAATATGACCGATTAAAAAAATGACCGATCGTTTCTCTAGATAAGACCCTTCTTCCTCGGCTGGGATCATTTAGAGCCCTTTGAAGCTGCATTTAAACTACATTTCTGAAATGTTTTCCTCAAAAACCATAATTTCTTTACGGCTGAAGACAGAACGACATGAACATCTTGGATGACAAGGGCGTGAGTAAATTATTTGTAAATTGTTGTTCTGGAAGTGGAGTTCTCCTTTAAGTCTGAATTTGTGGTGTCTGTGCTTTAAATTAAAATATTACAGGGCTCTGTGGAATACTTGATTCTGATTGGTCAGTCATGACATTTCAAGGTATGTTATTCCCCAGCGCTATACGCTTGATAGGTTTTTTTGGTGGAAGCTTTGCATTTGGTTAGCTAATAAAACATTAAATCTCAATTCAATTTTATGTGTACAATTTCTTAATTCTGTCATCCTGGTATTGTGGTCTTGCTCTGTTGTTTCATACAAATGCAGCTGCTGCCATTTTGTTTTGTACACTGTAATAGAATATAAGATAACTAATAAACTAGTACTGTAAGTACTAGTACTTCATTATTTATGTGGTGAAATGTTGTGTAATAAAAGTGGTATGACTGCACTGTATCCTTAAATGTCTGTATAGTTTAAACTTTCCTCTTCCTAGCAACTGATTTCTTTATGGAAGCTTTGCTTTCAAATATTTAAACTCATATCAGTGCTTCGTGTCTAATTATTTACTTTTGTGGCAAGCAGCTGTGTAATAAGTGGGATAATGTACAGAAAAAGTACTTAGAAATTTAGAAAAGTAATCAAATATGTAATAAGTTACATTACCACCTTACTTTACTATGTCAGTTTTCAAAACAGTTACAACAACGGTTGGTTATTGAGGTTGTTATACTGTTCTATTGAAAGGTGCACTACTTGACGCGAAGTCCCAAAGCATCTTATATGAATGGTACTTTTGACAAATATGTTTGTCAGAGGCCAACAGCAGCAAGTGTCCCTGGACTCAATAGTTGGAAATATTGGTTTAACGTTCCTGACCTATCATCAGACACCTTCTTTTGTCAAATAGCAATAACTTTTGGTCATGTCAGCCACTGACACTTTTAAATCCCTAAACTTATGACAGGCTTAGGTTATCAAATATTTTGCAAAATTCCTACTATGGTGAATGTTTTGAGGTGTGTTTCTCCGAGTCTACTGTCCAAGAGTTATTAAACTGATGATTACACAAATCCTTTGTCTTAATGTAGTGCCTAATTATTTATTTTAACAATAACAATTACATAAATGGTCTCACTTTGTATTAAGTGGCCTTAACTCTTACATAAAAAAGTAAGTATAATGTACTTACTGTGCTCATATTGAATTCCAAAACACTTTTGCTGCTATTGAGGTGAGGTTAGGGACAGGTTTGGTGGTATACGTTTAAGGGTGGGTTAAGGCAGTGGTTCCCAACCATGTTCCTGGAAACCCTGCAACACTGCATTTTTTCCATGTCTCCTTATTTAAACACACCTGATTCAGATGTGTACTCATTAGTAGAGACTCCAAGACCTGAAATGGGTGTGTCAGACAAAGGAGAGATGCAAAATGTGTAGTGTTGGGGGGCCTCTAAACACTCTGTACGCTAAAGAGCAGTAGAGTGTGTTTTCAGACCAGTGCTGCATTGCCATTTCATGTTTTTCCAGGAGTGAGTGCTGTGTGGTGGAAGAGTGCCTTCTGCTAATTCACAATCAGACGTCCATCCATCCATCCATTCATTCGTTCATTGTCCAAACCACTTTGTTTGGGGATGCTGGAGCCTATCTCAGCATCAGAGCAGGGCAGGAAATCACCCGGGACAGAATCACTGTAAAAGTTTGTCCTGTAAATGAATAATAAATTAGTCTGTTGGCAGTAGTTTACTGGTAATTTACAGCTGTCCTATTTCTACTATAATCTATTTAACAGGATTGTACTGTAAAAAGATGCACTTTCACACTATAATGAAGTTGTGATTTGTTCATATTCAGTCAAGTTCGGCCTTGTCCAGAAAGAATATGCAATGATATTAAATCCCATAACCCACAATATAAGATTTTGGCCATATCACCCACTTCTAAGGTGTTCATTAATTGAACTGCACTATTCAGAGGTCTCAAAGACTAATATCTACATCGGAAGTTGTACCCACATTCTTTTTCACAGTAGCGCTCCCTGGAAATAGGTGGATAGTTTTTTTTTTTTTTTTTGGAAACACCATGAATTGATGAATGCAAGGCCTGCTCAGTTTAAGCCAAGAAAGAAGTTTGATCAGAGGTGTAAAATAAACAAAGCAAATTGCAAAATACAAAACTATTCAAAGCCACAATGAGGCAAAGTAAAATTCAAAAATGTGTTCTGTGTGAACGGCTCCGAATGGTAAGTTCATCCGTTGTAATATTACTAAGCTTTTGTGTCCCAACAGATTTTTAAGGCAGAGTTTGGTTCCAAAACATTTTTTTTTTGTTATACTGGATGAAAACCTCTTCATCCCGCAATTACTAAATGGTCTAAAGTTATTTATATTGTATTTATATAATCTGTGGAAGGCATAGGACTATGTCCAATCACATCCCTCAGCCTGAGGGCTACGATAGGCTGTCCTACCTGCCTGTCAAGGTATGTTACATGTTGCATCCTGTTCACGCAGACATCCTACAGATCGACCGGAGCTGGTAGGAGGGTGACCGGGCGGCGAGAAGTCACGGCGCGGGTCTCGGTCCGGAGGCGGATTGGCAACAGCTGGTCTGTGACTGGAGCATGCATATGGTAGGAAGTGGTGTTGATTCTGGAAGTGATCTGGAAATGGAGGATGAATTGTTTGGCGCAGAAGGTGGAGGTAATGGAGATGAATGGAGTGTTGTGGTAAATAGGAAAAGAAAGAAAACTAGTAGAAACTTATCTGAAACAGTCAGTAAGAGTGAAAGTCATATGTCAAGGAAAAAAAAAAGAAGACTATAAGGTAATGATGAAGTTTGCTGCTGGATCTTTGAATGCCATTAATCTATTGAAACTGTCTAAAGCACTAAAGGAAACGATCGGAATGATGGAAAGTGTTAAGACTTTAAGAGAAGGTAGACTACTGTTATTCTGTAAAGATAACAGACGACAAAGAGTGGCTGTAGGAATAAAATCGATTCTAGGACAAAAAGTTACTTGCTCAATTCCAGAAGAAAAAAGTCGGATTAAAGGTGTAATATCTGGAATATCCCCTGATGTTCAAGTTGAAACAATAAAGAAAAATCTAACTGGAGCGACAGTGTTTGATGTGAGACGATTGAAGTGTACCAGAAACAACGAAAAAGTTGACAGTCATGATTCACTTTGATGAAAGTAAGCTACCTAGCAGAGTTTTCTTAGGGTTTGTAAGTTACATGGTCAGGCCATATATTTCCCCTCCTATGAGATGGTACAAGTGCCAAAAGTACGGGCAGTCTGTAGGGGTAAACAGAGATGCGCAAGATGTGGAGGTGAACATGATTATGGTCAGTGTGGGCAAGGAGTTGTCCCAAATGTTGCAATTGCAGAGGAGAGAGACAGTGCGGGGTATGGAGGGTGCAAAGTGAGGATGCAGGCAGTGCAAGTCCAGACGGTCAGAATGGAGGAAAGGATATCATATTCTGAAGCACTAAAGAAAGTTGGAAAGAAGAATGAAACAGAGAGTAGTAGGGTATTATTACCTGAACAAAAAACGAAAAACAAACAGGATGAAAAGAATGAGTTAACAAAGATCACAGACAAAGTATCATTTGTGACATTCATAGCAGAAGTTGTCAACTGTTCTGCTCAAACTGATAGCCGGACAGAAAGAATCAAGATAATAATCAAAGCAGCCAAAAAGTATTTGGAGATTAAGGGTATCTCTTTAGACATGATAAATGATAATTTAAAAGCATGTACGTTACAAACTCACAAGCAGGATGTGGTAGATCATAATGGTATTTTCTATTTTACACACTGTAAACCCCGATAAGTTAACAGAACTCAAAAAAATTAATGCCTTATTTTTTTGAGTTAATAAACTTAAAATAATATGTTCTCAGGAGTTAAAATTTCTACTACATACTACTTGTAGTTTTTGATTATAGTTTACTTAAATTTTTTCATTGGGTCTGCTCAAATATTTGAAAGCTATTATGACTTATTATTATGAGTTTTAATAAGTTGTGCCATTGTATTAAGTTAACAGTACTTATAAAAATTAAGTTATATAAACTCAAAAAATATGAGTATTACTTAACTCCATATTACTTAGTAGCAGTTAACTCAAATACTTTAATTACACAATACTCAAAATCACGTGGCTCAAAACTTAAAAATTTTGTGGCAACCGATTGCCTTAAAAACACTGAGTATGAGTAACTCAAAAAACTTAAGTAATGACTTTTATTGAACAGAATTTTCTTAACCTCTTCCATTTAACACAGTAAAAATGAATATTTAAAATACAACAATATATTGCTTATTGTGGAAAATGAATTTCTACACAATGTAGAGTTAAAAAAAGAAAGAAAAAAAAAACAACACCACAAAACTTTTACAACTTCAAAATGCAAAAGCATTTCATTAACAAATATCAAATGTAGATGTACTTTGGTACATCTTGATAAATGAAATGTTTTTTTGTTTTTTTTTAACTTTTAAAACAAAAGCTTTTTTTTGTCTTTAATTGCCCAGCCTCATCACTAACAACAAGTAAGTAAATGTTAAGTAAATGTGTTATATCAAGGCAAGCCTGTAAAGGCAATGTGTACAAGGATATCTGGCTTCAAACTGAAAAGGACAAGACAGCAGCGACGATAAAATTACAAAATGTAAACATTTTACAAAATTATTTCTTTTTACTGGTTTACATTCAATAACTGCTGTTAGTAATAAGGCTGGGTGCATATATAATGCCAAAAAATTAGAGCAGACAGTAATTGTGCAGACAAGTGTCACCCATTCAAAAGATGAGAATCCCTGATGTCAGCTGTGTTGCAGTTTGGAGCGTTTAGCCAAGCCCAGGCCCGGTTCTACAGGGGTTCAAGCAAAAGCACCCTCACTTGAAGCCATAATAATAGCTTGCTGGTGGAAAAGATCTGGCAAACTATCCCCGGAACATCTTCAAGCTCTGGTTCATCAGACTCCTCCTGAATAAATGAGAGAGAGAAACATAAATTAATAACCTACTAACCAATATCAAGTCTAATATATCACGTTTATTTATACAGCGCTTTTTAACAAAACAGGTTGTGTCAAAGCAACTTTACAGTTTTAAATAGGACAATAGTGTGTAAATAATGCAAAAGTTCTATGTTGCAGCAAAGTCAAGTTGCAAAGGACTCATCTGGGTCCAAAAGCCGTCTAGGTGACAAGTTACTCACTGATGATCCACCTCTGGGGCTCATCAAGTTGACGTGGTCCCCGCTGACATTTAGGGCTGTAGAGGTCGTCTCTAGATGCTGATCCACCATCTGGCCTAGAGAAATCTACAAAGAAATATTAGCGTAGTAACAGAAACAGACTAATATTAGCATGGATGCCATTCTTCTTATGATGCAACAAGTACATCAGTTGATATGGGAAGTGTTCCCGGCTCCGGTTGACCTAATTAATGCAGTCTAGCAATCCTTTAACAGATCTGAATTATAGAAATGTGTTAATACGTTATGTGTAGGCCAGGTTAAAGAGATGGGTCTTTAATCTAGTCAAGTCAAGTCAAGTCACCTTTATTTATATACCGCCTTTAACAATACAGAATTGTGACAAGGCGGCTGTACAGTATTAGATAGGAAACAGTACATCAACAATGCCAAAGGCAACAGTAAACACTCACATTTTAGGTAAAGGTAGTTAATCAAAAACAATAAAATAAAATGCAATATTGTGTTGAGAGAAAGTGTCCCCAACTAAGCAAGCCAGAGGCGACAGCGGCAAGGAACCAAAACTCCATCGGTGACAAATGGAGAAAAAAACCTTGGGAGAAACCAGGCTCAGTCGGGGGGCCAGTTCTCCTCTGGCCAAAGGTCCCGTGGTCTTGTGCCGACAGCCGTCTAGGTGACGAGGTCTTCACTGTGGATCCGTCTCTGGGGCTCATCTAGTTGATGTGGACTCCGATGACATTCAGGGCTGTAGAGGTCGTCACTAGGTGCTGATCCACCATCTGGGCTGGGTTCGGACTGGATCCGGGGGACTGCAGTGACCATCTGATCTGGATACGGACTGGATCTGGTGGTTAATGTGACCATGTGTAATCTAGTGGAATGCCAGAAGTCTTATTGCAAATGGTCAAGAATTTAAGGAATATATCTCTAAGAAAGAAAGTAGCCCTGATATAATATGTGTACAAGAAACTTGGCTTAAGTCACAGTTGAATTTCACATTACAAGGACATACAATAATTCAGAAAGATAGGAAGCTGGGGAACGGAGGTGGGGTAGCTACTTTCATTAATTAAGGGATTGGGTTTAGAAATATTGTTAGAGATGTAGAACAAGAGGTAGTAGTGGTGGAAGTTTGGGAAGGGTCACAAAGTTATAAAGTAATTAATTTCTACAATCCATGTGAGAAGTTGAGTTTAATTGTGTTGGAAAACATTGGTGGGAATATAGGGAATAAAGTGATTTGGTGTGGTCATTTTAATGCTCACAGTACGTTGTG
The DNA here is from genome assembly GCA_036247105.1 of Cirrhinus mrigala. Lineage (NCBI taxonomy): Eukaryota > Metazoa > Chordata > Actinopteri > Cypriniformes > Cyprinidae > Cirrhinus > Cirrhinus mrigala. Next base: position 36,211,896 of record CM070009.1, on the reverse strand, counting down.
GGGGAGTAATAAAAGTGATTTCAGTGCAAAGATTGTTGAGGATTTGCTTGATTTGGGAAGGTTAGTATGCATTAACGATGGATAGATGTTAGCCGTGGGCCGTTAGATTTAACATTAGTATCTGATAACTAAGCTGGAAAGTGTGAATGGAAAGTAATGAAACAATGTACTATAGGAAGTGATTACTTTACTATTGCTGTTAAAATTGGAGTGGACATAACAAAAGTGGAAGAGGTGAGAAATCCAAGATGGAAGTTTAAGACAGCTGATTGGGAGATTTTTAAAGATCTGTGTCAAAACAGAATGGCTGAAATTAACTATTCAGATATGGATGTAGATGAGTTAAGTAATAGAATAAGTGAAGTAATTAAAATACAGCTGAGGAGGTAATAGGTAAAAGCAAGTCTAAAAACAGAGGAAAAGCGGTTCCATGGCGGAATAAAAAATTTAGTTAATTAGTTTGTAACAGAAACAAAGCCCTTAGGAAAGCAAGAAAACCAATATTATTTTGCTGATTACATTAATTATAAAAGAGCTCAGGTGATGGTGAGGAGAGAAATTAGAAGAGCAAAGAGAAACTATTGGAGAGAATTCTGTAATAAAATCGGAGTAGAAGTTGAAGTTGGGAGGAGTTCAGAGGAACGCTAGCATCCCGGTGTTAGCTGACGACAATAAGATAGCAGTAACTAATAGTGATAAAGCTGAAATGTTAGTGGAGACATTCGTTAAGGTACATATTAATTTGAATATATCAGAGGATATGAGGAAGTATAGGGAACAATGTGTGATGGATAATGCTCCGATATTTATAAAAAAAGAAGCCTGATATGAGATAAGATCCTTGTATGAGACAAAAAGAGCTTTGTTGGGGATTAAAAAGACTTCTCCTGACAAGGATGATATTTGCTATGAGATGATTAAGCATTTATCGGATGTGTCTTTAAATTTGATATTAGGACTCTTTAATATGATTTGGGAAACAGGGAGATTGCCTGATGCATGGTAGCCCCGGGTTGTAGTACCTATTGCTAAACCAGGAAAAGATCAATCTCAGACTATCAATTATAGACCAATATTTCTGACATCCAATATTTGCAAACTTATAGAATGTATGGTAATGAATAGATTGTCGTATGTTACTGAGAGCAAGAACCTGTTTTCTGCATATCAGAGTGGATTTCGTAAGGGAAGGAATATCATAGATTCAGTTTAATGTTTGGAAAATGAAATCAGGAAGGCTCAGGTTAAAAAGAAAGTAGTAATAGGTGTGTTTTTCGAAATTGAAAAGGCATATGATATGTTGTGGAAGGAGGGTCTTTAATTGAAGTTGGATAGTTTGGGAATTCAAGGTAAAATGTATAACTGGATATTAAACTTCTTGTTCGGAAGAACGATACAAGTTAGAGTGGGTTCTGCATACTCTCGGGTTCTTCCAATAGAGAACGGAACCCCTCAAGGCAGTGTAAGTAGTCCTATTCTATTTAACTTAATGATAAATTACATTTTTTCTAATGTTGACATTGGTGTAAGCAGATCATTGTATGCAGATGATGGAGCGTTATGGTTCAGGGGGAGAAATGTTTTGTATGTGGAAAAGAAAATGAAAAAAGCTGTTATGGAGGTTGAGGATTGGGCAAGAAAGTGGGGCTTTAGATTTTCTGTGGCGAAAACCCAGGTAATATGTTTCTCAAATAAGAAAATTAATCCGTCCCTGGATATAAAAATGTATGGGCAACAGTTAGAACAAGATAATGGAGTCAGATTTCTCGGAATGTGGATGGACTCAAAACTAAATTTCAGAGTACATATTCAGAAGCTTACATAGAAAAATGTAAGAAAGGGATAAACATATTAAGATGTTTAGCTGGAGTTGAATGGGGGGCAAGGCGTCAATCAATGGAAAGAATAGCAATAGAAAGAAAGCAGTAATAAGAGCTAATATTGACTATGATTGTATTGTGTATAGTTCTGCAAATAAAACTTGGACAAAAAAAATATTAAAAGATACAAATGCAGGCTATACGAATTTGTTGTGGAGCATTCAGTTCATCACCAGTGGCATCACTACAGGTTGAAATGGGAGAAATGCCCCCAGAGTTATGTAGACTTCAGCTGATGATGACATATTGGTCTAGTATTAAATCGCATTCGGAAAGTCACCCAGTCAAGAACATTTTAAGAGAATGCTGGGAGTATGAATATAAAGAGTTTGCAAGCTTTGGTTGGATTGTAGGGAAGGAAGCACAAAGAATGGGTCTTGATGAGTTTTATATCGCACCAACAGTGGCGATCCCTGCGATACCTCCCTGGTTGTTCCCAATGCCACTTGTTGATTTAAACATTCATAAGGAAATTAAAAGCATCAACATAAACATCCCAATAGTTTCAGCTGTGCAACAATATGTCAATCATGCATACTATTCAGTTTTGCAGATATACACAGATGGATCTAAAGACCCAGGGATGGGAAGAACAGCAGCTGCAGTGCATATACCTAAATTTAATATCAAAATTGCTAGGAGAACTTCTGATCATGTATCTGTATATACTTCTGAATTATTAGCAATGTGTCTTGCCCCGCAATGGGTCGAAGAGATCCAGCCTTATACTTCTGTGATTTGCACAGATTCAATGGCGGCTCTGACAAGTTTACAGAGTGGAAAAGCAGACGCTAGACAGGACATATTATATGAAATATTACAGAGTATATACAAGATAAGGCAGTTAAGATTACTGGTTTATTTTCTCTGGGTTCCGGCTCATATTGGAATAGAAGGGAACGAATGTGTTGACCAGCTTGTAAAGAAGGCCCTGGAACACTCACAAGTTGAATTACAAATAACAAGAAGTAAATCTGAAATTAAGAGATTGATATATATTGAAGTTGAAAAGAAATGGCAAAAAATATGAGAAAATTAAAGTAAAGGGAGGCATTTATTTAAGATCCAGGAGTGTGTTGGTAAAAGGAGAGTACGTTACGGAAATAGAAGAAAGGAGGTTATCTTATCTAGACTGAGAATAGGACATATAGCATTAAATAATAGTTTGTACAGAATCGGAAAACATGAAACAGGTAAATGTGATAAATGTGGAATACCAGAAACGGTTGAGCATGTGCTTTTAATGTGTGTATGAGAGGGAGAGATATCAGATCTTCCAAGAACTGGAACTGTTGGGAAATAGTAGTATATCTTTAAAGACACTTTTAGGATATGGATCAATGCAGATAAGAATATATGAAATATTGTTTACGTTTTTAAAGAAGACAAGATTAATGGAAAGAATTTGAAAATTTGAATGTTGTGTTTATCTAAGTAAATAATTTTACTAATAGCTGTAATCCATAACCGTGTGTGTTCCACACTCCAGACAAGTAGGTGGCGGACATGCACCTTTAACATTGGTTTGCCAATCCGCCAAAAAACTCGAGAGAAGAAGAAGCTGTTGTATCACGAGACTACATGCCATCTCTAGAGAATTCAGAATCGGAAAGTGGGGGGCTGTAGGAAGACATCTGCACTGACGTAGAAAGGGAGGTGTGATGGCGTCGAATTCAAAAAATGTAAAAAATATGAAGGATAGATCGTGGAAATCGAACTGGGAATGGATCAGAGACTTTAGGAATGGAAGATACAGGTGAAGAAGAGGATGATATGGAAGTAGGGTGGACACAGATAGAGAGAAGTTCAGGTAGGAAGGGATCTAAAAAGAGGAAAAAAGGTAAGGGAGAAGGCTTAGATAATAGTTCGGTAACTAGCGAGGAAGAAGTGGATGGAAGAAATAAGGTCACGAATGGATTGAGGATAATATTAAAATTGAAAGATGCGGCAGGAATTTCAGGAGTTAACCCGTTGGTGTTGACACATGAGTTGAGGAGACTTGTCGGCGAGATAGCATTTGCAAAGGTGCTACAGGATGGAGCTTTATTGATAGCTTGCGTTAATGCAGAAAAACAAGGCTATAAAACTAAAAACGGTGGGAAAGCAGACGGTGTTGAGCTTTGAGGAAAGGTCATTGATGCAGTCTGTTTACAGATGAATAGGGAAGGGAGAAGAGTGGATAGTTCATCAGTGCGTCTAAAGTTTGAAGGTAAGGAACTGCCAGAACAAATTAAGATGGGTTTTATCAGCTACCCGATTAGGGAGTATATAGCTCCTCCGCTGAGGTGTTACAATTGCCAGAGCTATGGGCATACCGCATCAGTTTGTAAATCTAAAACAAGATGTGCGAGATGTGGAGGGGAGCATGAATTTGGAAAGTGCAGTGAGGGAGTAGAATTGAAATGCTGTAATTGTGAAGGTAGACATAATGCTGCTTATGGAGGATGTAAAGCAAGGAAAAGGGCAACAGAGGTACAACAGGAAAAAGTAAAGAATAACTTAACTTATGCTGAGGCTGTGAAGGTAGTGAATGCTAGAAGTAAGTCAAGTGGGACAGAAAGATTGGTGTATGGGAAAAGAGATGAAGGTACGGGAAGATCTGATCAAAGAGGGGTAATAGAAGATACAATGTTAAGAAAAGTTTTGTGCTCTTTATGGTAGAAGTAATTAACTGTACAGCCCAGACAGAAAGAAGAACCGAAAAGATACAGATAATTCTCAAGGCAGCAGAAAGATTTCTAGAGATAAAGGGTTTGAAATGTGAAGATATTAGGAAAAGTCTTAGCACTGAATTTCAGTCAAGCCAGGAGTTATGGGTTGGATAACAGATTCATGTTAATCATCTTACAATGGAATGCTAGAAGCCTTTGTGCTAATGGTCAAGAGTTTAAAGGATACGTAAGTCAAATAAAGGAGAAGCCAGATGTTACAAGCATACAAGAAACTTGGCTAAATTCTAAAATAGATTTTGTTTTAAAGGGCTATATAAGTGTGAGAAGGGACAGGGAAGATGGTAAAGGTGGAGGTTGTGTCACTTTTTTTAAAAGAAGGTATATCTTATAGAGTTTTGGAGAAAGGAGTATTTATGGAGTATATTGTGGTAGAAGTATGGTTAGGAATGATGAATTATGTCATAATAAACTTTTACAATCCATGTAATAGACTAGCACATTAGTCTGGAAGAAATAAAAGGATTAAGTGATATGGTGCAGTGATTTTAATGCCCATAATACCTTATGGGGTGGGTTATCAACAGATAGAAATGGTTTAATAATTAAAGAGGTCATAGAGAGTAAAAACTTGGTTTGTTTAAATGATGGAAGTAGTACACGCTTGGATGTAAACACGGGTAGGGAATCGGCAATAGATCTTACAATTGTTTCAAAGATGTTGGGTGGAGTTATAAATTGGGAGGTTGCACAATTGGGAGTGATCATTTTCCTATAGTTAGTTCAATTGTAAATAATGATGATAGGAATTTAAATCAAGAAATATCTGGAAAATGGAAGTATGAGAAAGCTGACTGGAAAAATTCAAAATGGTGAGTGAGGTAGGACTGAAACTGATAAAGATGGATGAAGATAAAGGAATTGAAAGGATATATACAGAACTAATATCAGTCATTCATAATGCTGCAAGTGAATGTATTCCAAAAAGTACAGGAAAGAGAGTGGGACAAATAGTCCCATGGTGGAATGAGAAATGTACAGTAGCAGTTAGAAGGAAAAGGAAGGCATTTAAAATACTGAAGAGAACTCATAATTGGCAAAACATGATGATATATAAGAAAATGCAGGCGGAAACTAGGAAAATAATAAGGGAGGTAAAATGAAGTGTATTGGAGATTATTCCGTGAAGAAATTGGGAGAAGGATGCCAGTTGAGGAAGTGTGGAGTATGATTAAAAAGATGAGTGGAATCAGGAGAGATTATGATTATCCAGTGTTAAGTACTGGGGCAGAAATTGCAGTATGTGATAAGGACAAAGCAGAATTGTTCAGGAAAGAATTGTCAAAAAAAAAAAAAAAAAATAGCTCAGATGATTTGATGAAGGAATGGAAGGATATGAGAGAGAAGCTGTTAATAGAGTATCCATATATAAGGGAAAACAAGAAGGCTACAAATAGCCCATTAGATGTTCTGTTCTCATTTCCAGAGTTAAAGCGAGCATTAAAAAACACTAAGGCTTCAACCCCAGGACAAGACAGAATTAGCTATGTTATATTAAAAAAGTTAGGTGATGATTCTTTGAGTATAATTCTGGAATTTTACAATAGGGTATGGGTGGAAGGGGTATTACCCCAGGGATGGAAAGAAGCATTAATTATCCCCATAAAGAAACCAAGTAAAGATCCTATTAATCCCCTAAATTACAGACCAATTGCTTTAACATCACATTTATGTAAATTAATGGAAAAAATGATTACAGATCGACTGATGTATAATATGGAGAAAAATAATTTTTTCTCTCCATATCAAAGTGGATTTAGATGGGGAAGAGAAACAATATGGAATAGGTGGAATAGGTGGAAGATTATATAATTGGATTAAAGAGTTTTTAATTGAAAGAAATAGCAGGGTAAAGGTCGGGGAGTGTATATCAAGGAAAGGACTTACTGAGAAGGTACTCCGTAAGGAAGTGTCATTAGTCCTTTATTATTATTATTATATTATAATTCTGATTAATGATGGTTTTGCAACAATAGAAAGAAATATTAATAAATCATTGTTTGCAGATGATGGAGCTTTGTGGCTTAGAGGTAGGAATTTCAAGTACATCGTTAATAAAATGCAGTCAGCTATTTATTAATGTTGAGAAATGGTCTTATAAATGGGGTTTTATATTTTCTGTGGACAAAACCAAATATATGTTCTTTACAAATAAAAGGACAAGTATAGAATTAAAGTTGAATCTATATGACAAAGAGTTAGAACAAGTTAAAGTGATAAGATTTTTAGGTATGTGGTTTGATGCAAAGGTTACATGGAATACACACATAAATAAGATGGAGGAAAAATGTAAAAAGATTATGAATGTAATGAGGTGTATTTCAGGACGTGAGAGGGGAGCTGATAGATTGGCATTAAAACCAATTTACTCAACAATGATAAGGGCAATACTAGATTATGGATGTATTGCTTATGGATCAGCAGCTAAAACACTATTAGGAAGATTGGAAAGGATTCAGTCGCAACCTTTGAGAATCTGTTGTGGAGCTTATCCTTCCTCCCCAGTTCCAGCGTTGCAGGTCAAACTCGGGGAGTTGCCAGTTCATCTACAAAGGATGCAATTGTTATTGACGTATTTGGCAAATTTAATAGGCCAAAAGGATAATCATCCAGTAAAAGGATTACTTGAAGCAAGTTGGGAACATGGGAAAAAGCAAGTCAATAGCTTTGGATTATTATGGATATAGTGCGGGAGATGGAACTAAATGAGTACAGAGTTATCCCAATAGTAATTTTACCTACAACACCTTTATGGATTTTACCTCAGCCAAAAATTGACTTATTCTTATTGGAAAAAAGACAAGAGAAAGTTCAAGAACTACAAGAGGCAGAATTGACACAAGAGTATATTGGGAATAATTATGAACATTATATACAAGTTTACACAGACGCGTCTAAGGATCCAAATGGCCAGGTGGGAGTAGCATACACCATCCCAAGGTTAAAAGTGTCAGGAAGGAAAAGAATATCAAATCAAGTATCAGTATTTACCGGAGAGTTGCTAGCAATTATGAAAGCATTGGTTACAGTATGTGAAATGGAATTAAACAAATCACTAATATGCTCAGATTCAAGTTCAGCCTTACTATGCTTGGACGCTCAACAGTCTGAAACTAGACAAGACATTGTCTTGGAGATCCTTCAGTTATTGTATATGTTGCATCAGGCAAATAAGATTCTTGTTCAGTTCTTGTGGGTTCCGGCGCATACAGGAGTGGCAGGAAATGAGGAAGCTGATCGTTTAGCAAATCAGGCAGTGGCAAAGGAAAATATAGATATGCAAATTCTGTATAGTAAAACGGAACTTAAGTCAATAATTAAAAAGAAGATTATTGAAAAATGGCAATCTTATTGGGATAATGAACAAAAGGGCAGGCATCTTCACTCAGTACAATCAATGGTAAGTAAAGGAAGGAATTCAAGAGGGAGTAGAAAGGAAGATTGTGTTCTTTCAAGATTAAGGCTTGAACATTAAATATTATAGGAAAACATCCAACAGGGCTGTGTGATTGGTGTGGAATCAGAGAAACAGTAGAACATGTCCTCATTCAGTGCAATAGAAATACTGAAGATAGAAGGAAACTAACTGAAGAACTTTAAAATATTGGCGAGCAGCATTTAACATTAAAATAACTTTTAAATCCAGTAAGAAGTTACAGTCTAATATTATTATTTCTAAAAAGGACTCAGTTAATTCATAGAATGTAAAGATGATGATTATTATTATTGTTACTATTATTATTATTATTCCTTGTTCCTGGGCTGGAAGAGACCTGGGCTGTAGATGGAGGAGCTGAACACGCAGCAACATCGAAAGCCTGAGTCCTAATGGTCTGGAAATAGGGATATACAAGTCTCTGATTCATCGCCCACAGTAGATGGCGGCAATGCTCTATTTAAAACTGCGAACCGCCAATAAAAAACGAGTAAGAAGAAGAATCGGAACGTGACATTGTATGTTAAGGTAAGTTCGTCAAAACGTTTCGTCTGTAATATTTTTACTAAGGAGCATTTGCGACTGAATAGACTTTAAGTCGAACTCAAATGACATCAAAGTTAATCAATGATCATTCTCTTGATATAAACGGAAACTGTAACACATAAAAGCCAGAAAACCCAGCCATTTTCTTTTTTTTTTTAATTTTGAAAGTATTGTCTGGGTTTGCATCGATCCAGATTGACTTAAACAGTCAGGGGGGGGGGGGTAAGGACGTAAAGACGGTATCTGAGGTCGATTCATAAGCTGCTATCATACAACTATTGCTGTAGGTGAGTCATAAATCTAGTGAAGGCACTTCTCAACTGGGCAGCTGCTGATTCACCTGGTGACTGTTCCTTTGGCATAGTCATGTCTATCATATTCCTAAACAACCCCTGCAAATATGCCATTACATAAAACATATTATATTTTTCCTTCAAAGTTGATCTGCAGACAGCACATCAGTGGAACAGAACAATGCATTTACATGGAGCATAGAGCATTCATGATTCGATGTCAGAGTTTAACATACAGCAATTAATGGTGCTATAAACCCAAAAAGGGCTAGGGGATGCAGCGTCTGGTTCCCTTTTGGGGAACTATGGTTACATGCATAACCCGAGATATTACTTCATGTACTGTATGCATGACTTGACTTGACTATGTATCGTATTACAGTAATACTGTTAATAAAATGTCTTCTCTTTTAAACTGTACAGTATGCAACACGAATACTACTTTTTAAACCAATATTTACCAATTTAATGGAGCAGACAGGTCAGAGAAAAAAAAAAAAAAACTAAAATATTTTTGTCTTTTTCTCAGTATCATCAGCAGGAAAAGAAAGAGAGCAGCATCTCCAGTATCCACTTGTGTGTCCATGAAGAGCAACACATCCAATATGAATTCACCCATGTTCAGTGCTGGAGCAGTGCCCTTTGACCCTGTGTGAGTATATGATCATGATGTACCAGAAATGTAACAGAGGAAGACAGAATGTACAAGACTGTAAATGTACTTTAGCCAGAAAATATCATCAAATGAGATCATAATCTCCTTTTTTATAAGTACAACACCGAAATAAAAATAATGTAAAGCAAGAAATCCTTAAAGAAAGAGGCCTTTGCTAAATGAAGGTAGTGATACATAAATGATAAATCATTCCCAACATAGAAATTAGAATGGTTTGGAATAAATAAACTTTTTTTAAATTAGTGGTTTGCAGCCTAGTTAGTATGATGACTGGCTGGGACGATGTGGATGAAGAAAAACGTCTAGTTTTAGCACTGTAATTATTTCTACTGTAACATTTGATCATTTGATCATCAGCAATCCTGTTACTTAGTTAAGACGACATCACAGTTTTCTACTTTTCAGTAAAAAAAAAAAAAACAACTTATTTACATTATCACTCTCTCAACAAACAGAGGTATATTGTGGGTGTGGTTGTGTTTTTGTAATGCTTTAAATTCATTCACTGAAATGATGAATATGAAAATTTAGGTCTGAAATAAACTTGATCCTAAATTAGCAGTTCCCCATGTTTTTTTGCAGTGACGACTGGCTATTGATACTGCAGAATATCTAATATTTTAGTATTTTAATAACTTATATGATTGATTGAATAAGCAGCTCTGATAAGCAATTCATGTATATTCATGTCCATTTCTAAATGACAGGTAGTAGGTTCTTTACCTCTAGTAGGTTCTCTGAGTCAATTTTCTTCACATTTTGTGTAATATGTTTCACTAAATAGCCTCTGCACAAGCAATAATAATAAATAAATACATACATACATACATACCTTTACTAATGCTCTAAAAAACAAAGACCACAATAATCTCAGCTCTGGTGTTGGGGATTTTAATGTTCAACTAAGAAATGCAAAAACTAATTGAATCTGTGATTGCTTCTATAGTACTGTATGTCATATGTTACTGCTTAAAATAAAAATAATTTTATGTGAACACTGCTTTTTGTCCATGTCAATGTTACTGTCATTGAATTCTAAAATAATCTGACGTCTTTTCTTGTTTTTTTTGTATCTCTGTTCTTTTTAAATGTTTTTTTCAGTGGTAAAAAAGCTGTGTCCTCACTGTTCTGCACATCCTCCTGCAGTCAGAACCACATTAGCCAACATGATACAGAAGCAGACCTGCAGAGAGTCAAAGTCCAGCACAGAACAAGCATAAAGAACAAGTATGAGAGCGTGTTTGAGGGAGTCAAACTAAAAGAGAATCATACCCTCCTGAACAGGATTTACACACAGCTGTACATCATAGAGGGAGAGAGTGAAGGAGTGAATGAAGAACATGAGGTGCTACAGATGGAGAGTTATAGGACACTCCAAGACACTCCAATCAACTGCAATGACATCTTTAATCCTTTACCTGAACCAGGATATGAGGAAAAGACAAGAGAGAAGAAAGACAAAATAAAGACTGTTCTTACTAAAGGCATCGCTGGAATTGGAAAAACAGTCTCTGTGGAGAAGTTCATTCTGGACTGGGTCAAAGGAAAAGCCAATCAGGATGTAGATTTCATGTTTGTGCTTCCATTTAGAGAGCTGAACTTGATTAAAGATCATCAGTGCAGTCTTCACAGACTTCTGCTTGACTTTCATCCTGAACTTCAAGATCTGGACTCAAAGGTTTATGAAGAATGTAAAGTTGTGTTCATCTTTGATGGTCTGGATGAAAGCAGAATTTCACTGATGTTTTCAGACAGTCAGAAAGTTTCTGATGTGACTGAGATTTCATCAGTGGGTGTGTTGATGTCAAACCTCATAAAAGGAGATCTGCTTCCCTCTGCTCTCATCTGGATCACCACCAGACCAGCAGCAGCCAATCAGATCCCCTCTAACTACATCAACCGTGTGACAGAAATTCAGGGATTCAATGACCCTCAGAAGGAGGAATATTTCAGGAAGAGAATCAGTGATGAACATCAAGCCAGCAGAATCATCTCACACATTAGAAAAGCAAAAAGCCTCTGTATCATGTGCCACATACCCGTCTTCTGCTGGATCTCAGTCACTGTGCTTCAAAACATCCTGAAACAAGATCTCAGTGCAGAAATCCCTCAAACTCTGACTGAAATGTACATCTGCTTCCTGCTCATTCAAGCAAATATGAGGAACCAGAAGTATGAAGAGAGACATCCAGAGAAACTCCTGCAGTCCAGCAGAGAAGTGATTGTGAAACTTGCTGAACTGGCTTTCAATCAACTGATGAAGGGGAATGTGATGTTCTATGAGGAGGACCTGAGAGAGAGCGGCATAGACGTCACTGACGCCTCAGTGTATTCTGGGATTTGCACCGAGATCTTTAGAGAGGAATCTGTGATTTATCACAGGAAGGTTTACAGCTTTGTACATCTGAGCTTTCAGGAGTTTTTCGCAGCACTGTATGTGTTTTACTGTTATTTACACAAGAACAGTGAGGTTCTGAAAATGTTCCTTGCAGGAAAGTCTAGAACTCAATGTAAAAATGTTACTCTGGATGTGTTTCTGAAGGAAGCAATGAGTAAAGCCTTGAAGAGTGAAAATGGACACCTGGATCTTTTCCTTCGATTCCTTCATGGCATCTCACTGGAGTCCAATCAGAGACTCTTAAAAGATGTACTGATACACACAGAGAACAACCCAGAGAACATCAAGAACATAATCCAAAACCTCAAACAAGGTCAAAAAACCAATGTCAGTTCTGAAAGATGGATGAATCTGTCGCATTGCTTGATTGAGATGAAGGATAACTCTGTCGTTAAAAAAGTGCGGGCGCTTTTAAAATCTAAAGCAAAAAGTAAAAGTCTTTCTCTTGCACAATGCTCAACTTTGGCAAACATGATCCTAATATCAGAGGAGGTGCTGGAAGAGTTAGACCTTGAAAAGTACATTATCAAATCAAAAGAGGGTAGAAGGAGACTGGTGCCTGCTGTGAGAAACTGCAGAAAAGCTCTGTAAGTTTGTGAAAATGAACATATTTACATTTGACGTGATTTATGTTATTTATTTATTTTTTCTTCAGTTTCTTATCTGATGAGCTGATTGGAAAATGATCCAAAATAGTTTCATTAAAAAGACTACAAATAAATGCATACTATATCAGTACATTAACATAGTCAATAAACCACATCACCAAAATGCATGGTTATACAGTTCAGCATATGTAACGCCATGGTTATTTTTCATACCCTTATCCACCCTTAAAGGGTACATACTTCTTGTACTTAGAGAAGGTACAAAGTTGTACTTTTGAAGCTATGAAAAATAACTGTGGTGTTACATATGTTGAGCTGTCAGTGTTGGCAGTTTTACCAGTATTATTATCCTGCTTATATTAAAAATATCATGGTAAATTTGTGGTTATGTGTTTCGTACTACAAATAGGCCACGTTCACACAGCAGCAGAATACGGTTGTCAATTCCGCTTTTGAGTACTTAATATGGTTACATTCACACACAGTACGGTTATTTACAGCTGTGACAACCGTATTCTATAATTGAACTCACTGTAATCATATGTAAATTTTCAGGACTCACAACCAGTGTTAATTTTGACAGGCATTTTTGAATTAGTCTTAGTCTTTACCTTGAGACTAAAATGTTTAATAGTCTTAGTCACATTTTAGTAATTTAAGTCTTTCATAGCTTTAGTCTAGTTTTAGTCGACGAGAAGTCATTGAAATCTGTCATTACTTTTAGTCAAACTGCAGTTACCAGCATTTGTTTTGGTAGCTATTTTAGTCTTCAAACAAAAATAATCATCAGTTCTTTAGACCAAATCAAAGCTTATGATAAATTTGAATCAAGGATTGAATTTGGGAAGACTTGAATAAACTATGACAATTTTCATTTTGGGGTGAACTATCCCTTTAACAGTTTGGAAAAAGGAGTACTTATTATTATACTTTTTATATAATTATTATACACTAGAGATACAAGTTCTCATTTTTCAGATACAGTAATTAACATGTTAATTACTTAACATGTAGGCTATACATTTATTTAACATCTTTTGTAGGTTAACATTAATGACAGATAGGTATTTAATTAGGAATGCTGTCCCTTTAAGATGGAAGGCATGCATGTAATACTGACACATTCAGTTTTTACCCACCTGTTTATGTTCACTTAAGCCATAACTTACATAATTTAAGTGAGATCAACATGATAGACATTTGGACTACTGTATGTGCATTTGAGCACCAAAAACTGATCGCATGCTGTCTGAGAACAGAAGAAGTGGAGCCTGTGCGAGAGAGAGCACTTCTGGTGTGTGTCTGTCAGTGCGATTCTGCCTATCCTGCCTTCACTAACTTTAAGTTAATTGGCAACAAATTGTGACTCTATCCCTAACCCTTCAGGTGCTGAGGCCATTCCCTGATAGCACACATACATCTCAAAGACGTCTATTTGACGTCTGCATTTACATCTGCAAGATGTATTTTTTATGTAATTTGCTCATCTGCAATACGTCTATTGGACGTTTCCTATCAGATGTCAAACAGACATCTATTCTTTAAGATGTTTATGATTTAGAATGCATGTAAAACTGACATCTTACAGACGTCTGCCAGACTTTTGTACACAGCAGATGCTTTCCAGAGCTGGAGATCTTTAACAGACATGTTAATTACAGACATTAATTTTGTCATACTTTTTATCATCAGATATTAGTTTTAGCTCGTCAACATCTTGTCTTCGTCACAGAAAAAATGTTCGTTAACAAATATTTTTTGCCGTCTTCGTTGACGAAATTAACACTGCTCACCGCATTCTCGGAACACACGCACCGTGTGTACGGAACAGGACTGGACAAGTAGTTTTCTGTCATGTCATCCAGTGCGAGAGAGCCGCTCTGCCACACAAACGCGTGTCTACCATGTGCTGCATCCTTTAATTTGTGGTTTCGGTAACTTACAGTGATGGAGAAACGAGCTGCGTGTCATCAAAGTTTTATATCCAGTCTCCACTGGAGCCGCTCCCTCCTATCAGCTTTGTGTTCTGTGCACGGCTCAAATGCTCCACTCTCCACCCAAATTTAAAAGCTGCTGTCGGTTAATGACGATTTTGATGGATGAACTCATGGCATGATTGGACTCTCGTCGTGTCAGAAAGTGGTAATACTTTCAGTTTTACGTACGTCGCCATCTTTGAAATTGCTTTGGTCTCTGTTGCTATGGTTACTCTTAAGGAATACGGGCTTGACTCCCTTTGCACGTTCATACAGACAGCATTCGAAAAGCGACTGTAAGCTGCTGTGTGATTGAGACATTTCAAGACTCACACCTGTAAGTAAATACGGTTGTCAATCCCAAAAACAGACAGTGTGAACGTGGCCATACTATAGTTAAACTGTAGCTGACTTTTTTTTTTATATTACAAACAATTACAGAACAAAACATGATCCACTTGAACTTTTAATGTTCAACTTATTTATAAAACTAATTATAATGTTTTCCATTTGTATATTGTGAAATGACTCCAGATTCTCTGTTACCTGATGAGCATTCTTCTGAGCTGAATTTCTCTAAAGACTAAGCAGACAGCATAGATGGCAGTAGTTTCTTATGATGCTTTTGGAAAACGCAGCCCTGTTTAAATAAGCACTGTGAGTAAATTGTCAGGAGTCAACACTCTCTGTGGCTGATTGCTTCTGTTTTGCATTTTTTGTATGAGCAAAAGAAATACAGCTGGGAATTTTTTTGATCCCCTGCTGATTGTGTACGTTTTCCCACTGACCAAGAAATTATCAGTCTATTGCTTTAATGGTAGGTTTATTTGAACAGTGAAAGGCAGAATAAAAGCAAAAAAATCCAGAAAAACACATTTCAAAAAAGTTATAAATTGATTTGCATTTTAATGAGTGAAATAAGTATTTGACTCCTTCGCAAAACATGACTTATTACTTGGTGGCAAAACCCTTGTTGGCAATCACAGAGGTCAGATGTTTCTTGTAGTTGACCACCAAGTTTGCACACATCTCAGGAGGGATTTTGTCCCACTCCTCTTTGCAGGTCCTCTCCATGTCTTTAAGGTTTTGAGGCTGACGTTTGGCAACTCAAACCTTTAGCTCCCTCCACATTTTTCTATGAAGTTAAGGTTTGTTGCCTTGGTTGTATGTTTTGGGTCATTGTCATGCTGAAATACACATCGAAGAGCCATTTTCAATGAGGGAAAGAGGTTCTCACCCAAGATTTGATGGTACATGTCCCTGTCCATCCTCCCTTTGATGTGGTGCAGTTGTCCTGTCCTCTTAGCAGAAAAACACCCCCAAAACATGTTTCCACCTCCATGTTTAATGGTGGGGTTGATGTTCTTGGGGTCATAGGCAGCATTCCTCTTCCTCCAAACACAGAGAGTTGAGTTGATGCCAAAGAGCTCAATTTTGGTCTCATCTGACCACAACACTTTAACCTAGTTCTCCTCTGAATCATTCAGATGTTCATTGGCAAACTTCAGACGGGCATGTACATGTGCTTTCTTGAGCAGGGGGACCTTGCGGGTGCTGCTGGATTTTAGTTCTTCATGGCATAGTGTGTTACCAATTGTTTTCTTGGTGACTATGGTCCCAGCTGCCTTGAGATCATTGACAAGATCCTCCCGTGTAGTTCTGGGCTGAATCCTCACCGTTCTCGTGATCATTGAAACTCCACGAGGTGAGATCTTGCATGGAGCCCCAGACCGAGGGAGATTGACAGTTATTTTGTGTTTCTTCCTTTTCTGAAGAATCGCACCAACTTCTTACCAAGCTGCTTTACGATGGTCTTGTATGGGTCTATGATCTTGTCCCTCCCATCCTTAGACAGCTCTTTGGTCTTAGCCATGGTGGAGAGTTTGGAATTGATTGTTTGCTTCTGTGGACAGTATCTCTAGGTGTGGACTCTTTTATACAGGTAACAAGCTGAGATTAGGAGCACTACCTTTAAGAGAGAGAAGAAATCTTTCTGACTGATAGGGGATCAAATACTGTACTTACTTAAATCATTTAAATGCAAATCAATTTATAACTTTTCTGAAATGTGCTTTTCTGGATTTTTTATTTTATTTTATTTTTTTGGTGGTATTCTGTCAATGGGCAAACATACAAAATAAGCAGGGGATCAAAATGTTTTCCTTACTGTAGTTCCATCGTATACAGTTGTTTACATTAATATTTACATATTAGATTATAGCAGATGAATTTAGTAGGCACTTTTATCCAAATACATTTTTTTACATTACAACTTAAGCATTTTTTTTCAAGCTAGAAAATCATTGGTAAAGATAAAACCTACATGCCTACAGATTTGATTATTTTATGTGAGGGTCGATTCCTTTAATATACCAGCAATATCAAAATTAAAAAATTATCAAAAATTAATAATAGTCCACAGATTAATTAGAACTGTCCACAAGATTCCCTTTCCATTAACATTTGCTTGGGAATGTAAACTTATTAAAGTCAGTTTTTTTTTTTTATATACTTGATTTTTAAAACATTCAATTCAAGAAGGACACCTATCATGCCAAGACACAAAATAATCTAGCACCATAGCCATTCTTCCTTATTGACACAACTGTCAGCACGCTTAATTTCATGTCTTTTCTCATAAAGGATAGTTACAAAGTGTCAGATTAATTGAAAATAACTGTCACTTCCTCAGAAGTCCTTCATAGTCCAGTCAGTACTATCTAAACCAGGGCTATGTAGTCCTGTTCCTGGAGTTCTAGTGTCCTGCTGAGTTTAGCTCCAGCCTGTCACAACACAACTGCCTGGACGTTTCTAGTAACTAAAGAACTACTATAATAATAATAATAATAATAATAATAAACAATATGTGTACAACAAGAAACAAATATGTTAAAGCATAAATAATGTTCATAAAATATGAAGTCATGTCTTTATTATAAAAAATCAATCAGCATGATCATTTCTGGTGAAGGAAATTAAGGAAACCGACACCAGCATGTCTTATATCCAAAGCCCTCTCTCTTTTTTCAGATTTGTACGCTGTTATCTCACTGATCAGCACTGTGAAATTGTGGCTTCTGCTCTGCAATCTTCAAATTCCCCCCTATTAGAGCTGGACTTGAGTCACAATGATCTGCAAGATTCGGGAGTGAAGCTGCTCTGTGTTGGCCTGAAGAGTCCAAACTGTCAACTCAACATACTGAGGTTTGTCTTTCCATTGATTACTATGTTAATAATAAATATATGATCTACAAATATATAAACAATATTTTTAAATAAATTTTATAGCTATTTTTAGCAAATGTATTCATGCAGTGCCTATTTCATATATAATGATTGAATATGGAGTACCTATGATGTTGTTGTTGTTGTTGTGTTTTTTTTTTTTTTTTTTTTGGTGTGTGTGTGTGTTGTATTTGGGGTAACCACAGGCTTTACCTTTAGTACCTTTATTATTTTTCTTCATAGCTCACAGACTTCTATAAATATACCTGTCTTCTTCTGATATGAGAAGTATGTTTTTTTTCATAAACATTTTTGATGACTAACTAACCCTTTGCTAAGCCCCACATTATAAACATTTCTGATTTATAATTTTTTTATCTTTATTTTATGTAGCGATTTATACAATACAGATTGTCAAAGCAGAAAAATATGTCAAAAAAGAGGACAACAGCTCTAAAAAGAGGACAACAGTAAACAGTCAGTTTTTCAGTCACATTTTTACTGAATTGTTGGTTAAGTGATGTCATCGTCCAGCTTAGTTCAGTTCTCTTCCAATAGTGTCTGTGCAATTAAGTCGTTTGCCAAAAATTAGGTGTCCCCAGTAGGGGTGTGCGACATGACGATTTTTGATCGTGGACAATTAAAATGTCTCCACAATCTGCTTTTGAAAAAATATCATGGCATCGTGCTACAGCGTGCCTTCATCTCAATATACTCTATAACACAACATTAGGGGTGGAATGGTTCTCTTTAAAAATTTGAACTGTATAGTTCTCCACACACGGTTTGGCACACACTAGGACTGCGGTTCAACGTAACAACTTAACCTGACGACATTTGTAATATGGTTTATGAATAACTGCAAACGTGGACAGACCATTCACTCTTGTTTAATGCGAATGCCGTATGCTGGAATATGAGCAGTCATTTATTCCATCATCGTGCTGATAGCGCACGTGTGCAGGTGAGACCTGAACAGCACACGTTGCTGTCTGTGTTTAAACTAAACTCATTTAAGCCTTGCCAGTTCAAACATTTAGAGCCAGAAGACTCAAGTGACAAGATTTGTCTGAAGCGTGCAACCCCACACCTCTGCTCATAATGCGTGCAAATATTAGGCTCTCTCTGAAGTATTGTGTTTGAAGGGACAAATTCCCACAAAAATTGTCAAAATGCCCGTCTTGGTAAGTATCCTCATAGCAGACATAGCCGGCAGAACATGCTGTATCAGTGCACTGGATCAGTGCATTCTCTTAAAAGACAGTACTTTCTTAATAGTAATTATACAGCAACAACAACATGCATTTACTCACGGGACACTGCACTTATTCGCAATCACAAAAGTACATTATTTGCATGTGCTTTTAAGCCTTGATGGTTAAATAATGTTATTTCGTCCATTATTGCATTTAATGAGCATGTAAAATATAACACTATATCAACTTCTTATTTACTGAACTGTTGTATAAAATCACATTTAAGCTTGTGATAGATCAGGACTCATGCCATATTGCTCTTGCTGCCAGTGTAATATCAGGCGATACATCATATATATGAATATGACACAAAACACATACAGGGGCATTTTAGGGCATAACTGCATTTGTGGAGTTGTTTCCCTGGAACATATTTGTCAACAGTCAGCTGTATGAAATATAAGATTATGTACAGATCTTTAACTGTGTTAAAAATATATTTTAATTGTGTTGTTTGTTTTTTTTCATAACTAATTAATAAAGGTATGACATTAAACTAACAGCCCTAGTAATTATATATATATACCTCCACACCAGCTTTGTGGTATCATCTCTGAGATGAATAAGATACCTACAGGTGATGTTGTTGGTTTTTTTTTTTTTTTTTTTTTTTTTTTTTTTTTGAAATCATCTAGCAAAATTATCATCACATCTTTATCATCTCTTATAAGTTAGCAATGCCACCTCAGTAAATTAGTTAATGCCTAAGTAATGTATTTTAGTATTAATAAATAAGAAATCAGAAACATGTAAACTGCATCTCTCATTCATCTCTCTCTCACTCACTCCTGGTCATCTCTTCCAGCTCATCTGTCCTCTCCACATCGAATTTGTTTGTTTTTCAATGAGTGTTTACCCTAAAATAGCACCTGACTAGACCTGATTAGAAATTAACCCTGAAAATGTTTAGAAAACCATCCTCAAACTTAATCCTGAACTTTGTTAAAACAATTTTTATGTAAAATATATTTCAAGGTGTTTTTCAGACACCCAATTCAGGCCTTGAATTCTCTACTAATTAGATGAAGAGTTGAAATTAAAAAACTCCTGATTTAGGGAACTAGGCGCTTATGGCACATTAAAGGGAGATAAAGAGAGGTGTGACGTGGGCCCTTGTGTGCTTGTTGAAGAACAGTTGTGTTGCTGCATTCTGAATCATTTGTAAAGGTTTGATTGCACATAATGTAAGCCTAGCCAGAAGAGCATTTTAGTAGTCCAGCCTAGAAATGACAAGGGCCTCGACAGGAAGTTGTGCAGCATGCTCCTTTATAAAAGGATTGATCTTTCTGATGTTGTGCAGTGCAAATCTGCATTATCAAGTGGTTTTTGCATTGTGTTCTGGTCACGAAAAATTATGCGAAAAATTCTTACTGAACTTGATGGGGTAATTGTTGATAAATCAAGCTGGGGTGCGTTTCCCAAAAGCATCGTTAGCTAACTATGGTGGTTGGGTCCATTGAACTCTAATGGTAATGACAGAATTTGCGACCATATTTGGTTTTGGGAAAAGCACCCCTGGATGGTGAAATTATGCTGTAGAGTCAGAGTGGCAGGGAAGACAGAGAAGCTGAGTCTTTGCCAGTCCATACGTTATAACCAGAGTCCTCTCTTTTTTCAGATTGGCAGACTGTAATCTCACTGATAAGCACTGTGAAACTGTGGCTTCAGCTGTTCAATCAGCAAACTCCCTGAGAGAGCTGGATCTGAGTAACAATGATCTACATGATTCAGGAGTGAAGCTACTCTGTCCTGGATTGAAGAGTCCAAGCTGTCAACTCAACATACTGAGGTACTTATGGGTCTGTTTAAAATAACAGCATAAACGCACACAGTTGTGATGTACAGTTCCACCCTCACTAATAAAAAGCTGTTATTTGCATGTTTGTTTATGCCCTAAATTATTTAAGGACCTAAATGCAAAATATACTACAAAATATAAATGCTAAGCGTGGTGCCTGATGAGGCCCTGATTGTTCACACTGGGCTTTGATTCTCTCAAATTGCCAAAGAAATTTCTGTGGGAAAACAAACTACTGCCAGAATGCTGGAAAGATACAGTAAATCCTTAGAAAAAGAAGCAAGTAACATTTTTGTGATTAATATGTGTCTATGTGAACAAGAGCCAGAGCCAGTAGTGGGTAGCATGTGCACTGTAGTGATGTTAGTTATTGCGTGACAGTTTCAATACTAGAGGAAAAGCACAAGCAAGTCTGTATACAGAAAAAAAAAATCTAATTGTAGTTGTACTGATTATATTTGCTATAACAAAACTATAAAGCTGCTTTGCGTGGTTGTAGGGCTGCACAATTTAGCCAAAATCTGATTGATTATCATCAGTATGGGTGTAAGTGTCACGAACCTGCTCCATGATCTGCAGTCCACTCCCCACCAGAGGTGGCCGTGCCATTCTATTGACACTCACGTTACTAAGACTTTTGCACTACACCCTGGACTACATTTCCCATGCTCCACCTCACTCATCACGCACACAGCTGCAGCCAATCACAACCAGTATAAATACGAGGCCCTTCCCACTATTCAGGGCGGAGTATTGTACAGCATTTAGCACTCGTCTAGTGTTAGCTACTTTACGGAGCCACTTCCAAGTTTCTAAGACTAGTTAAGCCTTGTTTCTAGTCTAGTCATTCGTGTCTTGATCCTAGCCTTGTTATCTCGTCTTGTTTGTTTTGCTGCCTGCCCTGGAACTTTTGCATGTTTATTGGATTACCCTTTTGCCTATCCCCCTGGATTACGTTCGCCATTGATCGACCCTCGCCTGTTCGTGGATTACTTTTGTGTCTTGCCCTCTGTATACCTGTTTGCCGGTGTTCGACCCTGCCTGTATATGGCCATGTCGCTGTCTCAGTACAATAAAAGCTTGCATTTGGATCTGTCCGCTTCACGACTCATTCGCTCCATAACAGTATGTGTGCCATTCAAGACAAAAACAACACTTGTATGATACCGTGCTTGTTGATCGATTTGCTACGCTGCTGAGAGTCCACTCCAAATGAGCAGTCACGTTAACACATATAAACATCAGTTGCAGTGTAACATGAAAACTACACATTCTATCTTAGCTGCATTAGCCTCCAGTAGGCAGGTATGGCGGTATCATATTTTCTTGTTGCAATAATTGCTGATGCATGACAATATTACCATAAGTGGCAAAAAGTGTTGTTATACTTTAAAAGGTATAACTGCTTTTTCTTCTAACGACAAAAAACTAAACTGTTATAACTTTAGATTTTAATTAGTTATTAAACAGTTTAACTTAGAAATTAATTACGATTAATAAATATTTTTAGTTGTCAGTTTATGTTAAATAATTAGTTAAAGGAGAAGTCCACTTCCAGAACAAAAATTAACAGATAATGTGCTCACTCCCTTTGTTTTTTGAATGAGTCGTGTACTATGCTGCCACCCAGCATGCATTGTGCCTTGAAGCTTTGTTGACTCAAATTTGATAAGTTCAGAGTACTAATATGCTCACATTATAGATATTAGTTTAGAAACATAAATGGCAGTTGGGCAATTTAAGGTAGTCTATTCTACAAGAGAAATGGAAAAAAAAAAAAAATACATTTAGTTTTAATTTGGTGCATTTAGTGCCTCACTACAGGACTGGCACCCCTTAGGGTTGTGTTCTCTCCCCACTGTTCTTCTCCCTCTACACAAATGACTTCACCTCTACTCACCGCTCTGTCAGCCTTCTGAAGTTTGCAGGTGACACTGCAGTCATCGGCCTCAGAAATATCAATGTCACTGTGAAATTGTTCCTACAATCAAAAAGTGTGTGGTCTCGTTGTCTGGTTGAATCATTTAAAGTGTGGGTACAGAGGATTAAAATGCTAAAAAATAGTCTTTTCTGTGTTCATCTTACCTCATGTGTTCTTGAGGAAAAAGGCTGGTAATTTCACTGGACCCTTCACATCCAGCCCGCTTTCTATTTGAACTGTTGCCCTCTGGTGAGCACTAGAGAGCACTGTATTTTACCGTTACTTTAATGGCATATTTAAGCTACAGTGTAATTCTAAATACATAAAAAAAAGAATAAAATGAAAAAATATACAGTATGTTGAAGGTGAAACTGCTGCCAGTTAGTTACTGTAAAGTTACCATGAAACGTTTTACTGTGCTCTTTATGTAAACAGAGTGAAGTCTAAGGTTGTAATTTCTGAAAACAATCCTTCATATATCAGCACTTTCATTTCATTACAATCAATCAGAGGGCCTTATGAAGATAAATGACAGGCTACATTTAGCCCCCCAAAAGACTTGTTATATCTGAAAAAAAAAAATCTTTTGAGCATGAAAGTCAAGTGTTCTCCACTGTTGTATTGACTCATTGAAAATATTGGTTTATAATAACGTTACAAAAGCTAGGCATCACTGATAATCAGTTAAATGATTGCTAGATGTCTTACTCATCAAGCAAGAAAAAAGCTATCTCTAGGTCTGTTTTAAATCCTTTGAATCCTGTGATTTTAAGTCCACGTATTGTTGTTGTAGATTATCTCATTGTTTGGTGACAGAAGAAGGTTGTGCTGCTCTGGCATCAGCTCTGAGTTTAAACCCCTCACACCTGAGAGAGCTGGATCTGAGCTACAATCACCCAGGGGATTCAGGAGTGAAGCTGCTCTCTGAAATGCTCAAACATCTGGACAAACTCAAGTAAGTTGAATAATAGTAAATATAATATACACTGCTCAAAAAAATAAAGGGAACACTAAAATAACACATCCTAGATCTGAATGAATAAAATATTCTTATTAAATACTTTGTTCTTTACATAGTTGAATGTGCTGACAACAAAATCACACAAAAATTATCAATGAAAATCAAATTTATTAACCCATGGAGGTCTGGATTTGGAGTCACACTCAAAATTGAAGTGGAAAAACACACTACAGGCTGATCCAACTTTGATGTAATGTCCTTAAAACAAGTCAAAATGAGGCTCAGTAGTGTGTGTGGCCTCCACGTGCCTGTATGACCTCCCTACAACGCCTGGGCATGCTCCTGATGAGGTGGCGGATGGTCTCCTGAGGGATCTCCTCCCAGACCTGGACTAAAGCATCCGCCAACTCCTGGGCAGTCTGTGGTGCAACGTGGCGTTGGTGGATGGAGCGAGACATGATGTCCCAGATGTGCTCAATTGGATTCAGGTCTGGGGAACGGGCGGGCCAGTCCACAGCATCAATCCCTTCGTCTTGGAAGAACTGCTGACACACTCCAGCCACATGAGGTCTAGCATTGTCTTGCATTAGGAGGAACCCAGGGCCAACCGCACCGGCATATGGTCTCACAAGGGGTCTGAGGATCTCATCTCGGTACCTAATGGCAGTCAGGCTACCTCTGGCGAGCACATGAAGGGCTGTGCGGCCCTCCAAAGAAATGCCACCCCACATCATTACTGACCCACTGCCAAACCGGTCATGCTGGAGGATGTTGCAGGCAGCAGAACATTCTCCACGGCATCTCCAGACTTTGTCATGTCTGTCACATGTGCTCAGTGTGAACCTGCTTTCATCTGTGAAAAGCACAGGGCGCCAGTGGCGAATTTGCCAATCTTGGTGTTCTCTGGCAAATGTCAAACGTCCTGCACGGTGTTGGGCTGTAAGCAAGTGGGGGTACTTGCGGACGTCAGGCATCATACCACCCTCATGGAGTCTGTTTCTGACCGTTTGAGCAGACACATGCACATTTGTGGCCTGCTGGAGGTCATTTTGCAAGGCTCTGGCAGTGCTCCTCCTGTTCCTCCTTGCACAAAGGCAGAGGTAGCGGTCCTGCTGCTGGGTTGTTGCCCTCCTACGGCCTTCTCCACATCTCCTGATGTACTGGCCTGTCTCCTGGTAGCACCTCCATGCTCTAGACACTATGCTGACAGACACAGCAAACCTTCTTGCCAAGCTCGCATTGATGTGCCATCCTGGATGAGCTGCACTACCTGAGCCACTTGTGTGGGTTGTAGACTCCGTCTCATGCTACCACTAGAGTGAAAGCACTGCCAGCATTCAAAGGTGACCAAAACATCAGCCAGAAAGCATAGGAACTGAGAAGTGGTCTGTGGTCACCACCTGCAGAGCCACTCCTTTATTGGGGGTGTCTTGCTAATTGCCTATAATTTCCACCTGTTGTCTATTCCATTTGCACAATAGCATGTGAAATTGATTGTCAGTCAGTGTTGCTTCCTAAGTGGGCAGTTTGATTTCACAGAAGTGTGATTGACTTGGAGTTACATTGTGTTGTTTAAGTGTTCCCTTTATTTTTTTTGAGCAGTGTATAATCTATGGACCAAAAAGTCATGTTCATTCAACAAAATGCATTATTGGGTCTCATCCAGACACATCATTACTGAGAGTCTATGAGAGCATCATGAGTGCTGTTTCCATTGGGAAAAATCAAAGTTCATTGGGCTTTAAATCACTGTTCTTTTGTCCCAGATGGAAGCTCAGCTTCTCTATTATGATTTTAATGTTTTTCTCTATAATGATTTTGATTATGAGATCTCAAATGTACAAGAATATACAAGAATTTAAAAGGCCAACAGTGAAAATTATGACTGACAGTGCTCGATTTTTGAAACCACAAGCAGTATGTGCAGAAAGATGCAGATTATTTATTTATTTATTTATTTATTTATTTATTTATTTTGACAGTCATAATCATGAAGTAATTTCAGGTGCATCTCAAAAAATTAGAATATTGTGAAAAAGTTTTTGTTTTTAACATTTCAAAAGGTGTTTTGTTTTGTTTTAATTTTGATGATTAGAGCTTTCAGTTCATGAAAGTCAAAAATACAGTATCTCAAAATATAATACTTACTTTTGAGTTTCATTAAATGTCCATTCCTGCAGTATAAATTCTGCTTATCTCTTGTTCTTTGAAACCACAATAATGGGAAAGACTGCTGACTTGGCAATGGTCTAGAAGACAATCATTGACACCCTCCATAAAGAGGGTAAGTCACAGAATGTCATGACTTTACAAAGCATATTAAATGCAAAGTTGACTGGAAGGATATATAGTTCAGACATGGGACTTTGGGCCTGTTTTAGGCTTCTCCTTATTTTTATATTTTAAACATCCACCAGTTATGCATGCTAGTGGAAACAACACAAGACTTTACTTTTGCTTTTACTTGGTCAGCCAACATGTCTGACTAGAACCCCATTGAGAATCTATGGGATATTTTCAAGAGAAAGATGAGAAACAGTCGATCCAACAATATACAGATGATCTGAAGGCTCAATAGTGCCTCAGCAGTGCCACAGGCTGATCACTTCCATGCCACACTTCACTGATGCTGTCATTTGTGCTAGGAGCAAGTCATTTGCTCTAATTTTTGCTGCCGACTAAGTATTTTGTGCATAAATGAACATACTTTAAAGAATTTGAATGCTCTGTTTTGCAAATCAGTTTTTTTATTTGATCGTAGGAAATATTCTAATATTTTGAGATACTGAATTTTTGACTTTCATGAGCTGTAAGCTCCAGTCATCACAATTAAAACAAAAACCTTTTGAAATGTTTTACTTTACATGTAATGAATCTAGAATAAATGAAAGTTTCAGTTTTTGAGATAAGTTACAAACAAAAAAAACGTTTTCATGATATTCTAATTTTTTTGAGATGCACATGTATATACCTCTGGATTTATTTATTTGAAAATGGTTAGTAATAGTAATAACCTTTCCCTATTAACTAGAAGTGTAACTATCAGTGTTACTTTTTTGTTACAATTGCTAATGATTTGAAATAAAAAAAGTAAAAAAAAAAAAACAAAAAAAACTGTCAATTTTCATAACTGTTTGTTGTGTGTATGCACATGAGATCACCAACGCAGCCAGCTCACTTCGTCAGAAGATGGAGAATCCCACAACAAATTGCAGCTGGAAATACAGCCAATATTTTAATTTAGTAGGGAGAAAGGATGACAAAAACATCAATGTCACATGTAAATTGTGTAGTGACACTAAGACTTTGTCTACTGTTAATGATAACTTGTTTGTCAATAGGAAAAAATAGCTTATAAAAACTGAAAAAATCTTGCAAAGTATCATAAAATCCCTTCAAAATTCTTTATGCAGCTTTCATGCAGCTGTTTCATGTACTACACACTTAAAATCTGTGTGTTTAATGTGTGTGTTTAGCTGAACTTGTGAGGAAACTTATATAGTGAAATATTACGTGTGTTTTCTAGTGTGGATCATGGAGGAGAGTTCAGGATCACAACAGGACCTCAAAAATGTAAGTCCACAAACAGACACACAGTTTTGTTGTTCGTTGTTTAGTTGTAAATGTCTCTTGTAATGTGTGTTCTTGTGTTCAGATGCCTGTGATCTCACACTGGATACAAACACAGCAAGCAAACAACTCATTCTGTCTGACGAGAACAGAAAGGTGACGTGTGTGGATGAGGAACAGTCATATCCTGATCATCCAGACAGATTTGATGTGTCTCAGGTTCTGTGTGTTGAGAGTCTGACTGGACGCTGTTACTGGGAGACTGAATGGAGTGGAGATAATGTTGAAATATCAGTGTCATATAAAAGAATCAAAAGGAAAGGATGGAGTTGTAACTCTTGGTTTGGATATAATGTGAACTCCTGGAGTCTGATGTGCTCTGATCACAGATTCATTGCCCTTCACAATAAGAAGTCCACTGATATATCTGCTGGTTCAGTGTCCAGTAAGAGAGTAGGAGTGTATGTGGACGTGTCTGGCGGCACTCTGTCCTTCTACAGCGTCTCTGACACACACAAACTCACACACTTACACACATTCACACACACATTCACTCAAACACTACACGCTGGATTTAGACTTCATAATTACAACTGTTCATTGTCTCTGTGTGACATTAAACACACACAGACATTAGTGGACACAGTGTGAGTGTAATGATGTGAAAGTGTTGCTGTTGTTGTGTGTGTTTTAATCACAGGCTTCAGGAAGTTCAATATCAGACACACAAGACAGTTTCCTGTTTCAGATCATCAGGATGAAGATGTTTCTCCAGTCAGAGACACTTTCTGTGTTTCTGTCAGTCCAACATAAATCACACACTCATACACACAAATACTAGTGTTTGTGGAAAATCATATGTAATATTTACACTACTGTGTCATATTCTCAAGCTGTATTTTCAGGAGTTTATGTGATTTAGTGTTATATAATTCTTTTTTTTCTTCTTTTGTTTTAAACCAGGGAATTCAATGTGATGCGTTTATGTTG
>CM070009.1:36004464-36183133 GCA_036247105.1 Cirrhinus mrigala | reverse complement strand
ATAATATTTTTTGTTTATTCTCTAGAATTTTGAGGAGATTTTATGATACTATGCAAAATTTGTACAATATTTTTATGAGCTATTTGTGGGTCACACTTGGTTCTTGAAATATAACTTTATTTTTGTATTTTTTTAGGAAAATCAATGTAATATATTTTTATTCAATAATATATTTTGATTATTATTTAGAAATTTTAGGATATTTTATGATAGTATTCTATATTTATGCACTTTTTATGAGCTATCTTTCCCCATTAAAATTAAACTCTGAGCATCACTTCCGGTGCAACCACAGTATAAAAGGACGTAGAACACATCATCCTCTTCTTCGTCTTCTGACACCTGATGACACAACCGATCTTTGCATAATGTGTTCAGGTGAAGAGCATGCACGCAATTTCCTCGAGGGGGCAGTTTACGTGTATTGTTAGCGTCTTCCTATGAAGAAGCTCCGCTCTCGTTTGTCCCTCTTTTCGAGGAAGGAGGGGCAGCCATTTGCTCCCTGTGGTTCATGACCTGCCACTGCTGAGGCACGGAGGAAACTGAGTTTGCGAAGATCACAGTTGGACCTTTCCCTTTCGCACTCATCGGTCGGGGGTGAAAGCAAGCTGCTGGATGACGATGCGATTTTCCTCACATCGTCTGATCTGCTGGGCTCGTCAGGAAGAGCAGGAAATGTTGGATGAGGAGGAAGAAGTTGAATCTGAACCCTCTCAATCCTCCTGCCCTGCGTACGATGAGCTGTTGGAGGTTATGGGCCGCACCACGGTGAGGTTGGACCTGCCGTGGAAGCGGGCTAAGGAGGTGGCACTTCGGGGTCGTCTCGATGAGTGTTACATTTCTGATCATAACCCTCCAGCTCAATTGAGACTTTCATTCCTTCCCGATCTTCATTCGGAGGTTGAGAAGGCATGGAATAAACCATTTTTCTCACTTATTCATAGGTTCCAGCATGCTAGTTATGCTAATATTGAGGGGATGCACAAAAATGGCTATGAGAGGATACCTCCTATAGAAGAGACGCTTGCTAACTAACTCCTATAGAAGAGACGCTTGCTAACTATCTCTCTATGGGTGAAACATCCTCCCTTAAAGGTTCCCTCCCTGCCATCCGAACCCCTTCAACGTACATCTCGCTTGAATGGCAGGGCATACGCAGCAGCAGCTCAGACTGTGGCTTCGTTGCACACGATGGCAGTGCTTCAGGCCTATCAGGCTGACTTGCTGAATGACCTGGACAAAGGTCAGAGACGTTCCCCTGACAAGGTAGCGGAACTGTGTCCTTCCACCGATTTGGCTCTCCGCGCCAACAAGTAGGCCGCCACTGCTATGGGCAGATCCATGGTAGTTACGGAGAGACATCTGTGGGTAAACCTGGCAGACATCAGGAAGAAAGAGAAGGGCTTTCTCCTGGATGTGCCGGTTTCACTTTTCGGTACTTCCGTTGAGATGGTGATCGAGAAGTTCAGGGAAGTGAAGGTGTTCTGCTGCCTTTAAAACCTTCATCCCTTGAAGGACCAGGTCTGAGGCTGAACAACAGAGGGGTCCTGGCACGGCCTGGCCTGGAGATGGGCACAAAAGGCTAGGGTTGTGGCTCATGCCCCTCCTCCACCTGCGGGTGGCCCAGGGAGATGGCGCGGGCCAAAGGGAGGTCGGCAGGGTCTGAGGGAGGTGATCCAGACGAGGCATTCCCCAACGTTCTCATCCATACCAGAGTAAGGATTAAACATCTACTCACCTCCCTCTAGGGTTTGTACATCTGCCCTCACCTTCCCTCCTTAATTCCCCTTTATTACCATCTACCCCACCTGACTAACATTAGGTGGGACCTCCTGTGCTCACACTGCAGTCTCTCTACTGGACCTGTGATATTCTTGGTTATGTTCTATTATGAATAGAACTGCCTGACTGATGGTCTGGACTTAGTCATCGAACTAGTCCTACTAGTGCGTCTGTGGATATATAACATGCTGGGGAGCCATGGTGGGTGAGTACAATCCTTTTTCTCAGTTATCGAAAACTTGTATCTGTTAGGCTTTTGTTGCAGTATGTACGGTTGGTTTTGTGTGTTCTTCATGTATTTCAGGGTTATGTCCTCTGGCAGTACCTCCCTGTTGGTCACAGGACCCCAGTTGCTGCTGGATGTCTCTTACGCGCTAGATTTTGCAACCGAATTGCCCGATACATCACTGCAACCCCAGGGCCTGTTGGTCCTTCTATTCAGGTAACCTCCAGAATGGCATGCTTCCTCACACCCTCATGGTGTTGATCTGAGGAGCTGCCTGTCCAGGCTGTGCTACCCATGTCTTACCCTGAGGGGCTTCTTGGAAGCTAGATTTAGCCCTCTCCTGTGTCGGAGCTTCTATCGCTGAGGCATAGAGCAGGTTTGCTTTCTATTTGCACTCTGCCCTCACGGTTAAACAGTGAATTTCCACTCTGAGGAGTTGGCTAGAGCTCACTGTCCTCCCGGAGGTTTTGAGTGAGAGGTGTTTCAGCGGAACTTATGTCTCTCCTGTTAGATTTTGCTGTATTTGACTGAGCAGTGGTTTGGATGGCTCGCCATATGTATTAGATTTCTCTAATACATAAAATAAGTAAGCTTGACCAAAGTTCAGGGATAAAGAGTTTATTGAAGAAAGCCATGTAGCATAGCAGTCTTCTAGATCTTAACCCGTGTAAGGGTCCGATGCTTCTTCCTAGTTTCTTCCAGAGTTCTCCATAGCTTCTCCTTAGCTTCTTTCTAGGTTCTGCATAGCTTCTCCCATAGTTCTGTCTGTAAGACAGAACTTTATACCTAAAGACAAATAGCTAGAAACAATAGATACTGTCAGGACCTCCCGCTGAGGATCCTGTAATCTACAAGAGGTTCCTGAGAAATGCTGTTCCTTTGTTATTCTAAATGTATGGACCATTTGGTTCACACCTTTACAGAGACAGTTCCTGTTGATTGCATCTGGGGCACAGTCACAATGTAAATGCATCTGTCTAAAATTACACATAATCTTTCACTTCAACATCTGTTGAGCATGGCAGTGCTCCTCTCGCTGAGGGTCTTCCGCGAGCTTGCCACTTCTAAGTGGAGCGCACGAGTACCTCTCTAATATCAAAAGATGGGCCTCTGCTCCCCATGGCTCTGGTTAACTATTCCAGGTTGTAGCTCCTGGTGGGATGCTGTTGGTTCAAGCCAATATCGCTCCCCTCATGAAGTGAGGGTCTCTTATGAGCATGCTGTTTCCTGTCGAGCAATCGAGTTTTCCTCTTATCCTGAAGAGTTGAATTTCTCTGCTCTGGGGGCACCTCCCTCATATGGAGGGTCACTTTGAGCACAATTCTGCTCCCTGAAAGCTTAGAGTCACGCCGGAAGTGACATCAGAGTCACTTGAATGCAGAGTCACAAAGATGGTATTCCCCATAGCCCCATAGCATATTCCCCTAGAGGACACATTGGAAGGAAATTTGAAATATTGGAAGGATTGTCTAAGGTGAGCTATTATTCAGTCAGTTTGCCCACTAGGACTTTACTATAGCCCTGTAAACATTAATTTGAACAAATTATTGGACTTCATTTTGTACTGTAAGTTAAATTTGCAGTCCCTATAACAGCCTAGGCAAAAATGCAGCGAATATCAAAGATAAAGTAACTGTATTAACAAGCTTTATGATAAATGCTTTAAAATGACAGTTGTGTGGTATATAGTATTATTTTGTTGACATGTAGTTTTTAGAATAAAAAGTATTACATCAAATTATGTAACTGGCCAGCAAAGAAAGTCCCTGGCAACTGGAAATGCCACTGTAGAGGTACATGCGGGAGACAGAGGAAAATGCTTATATGTGGCTTAATGTGTTAAAACAGTGTTTTTAAAAGACCAAACTCAGTAAACATCATTAATAAATCATACTATACTGCACATAGTATGATTTATTAATAATGTGTTTACTAAGTTTGGCATTTTAAAAACACTGTCTTAACGCATTAAGCCACGTTAAGCGTATTTCTTATGGGAGGAAAAATGCTTTACACACAATTAAACGTGGCGCATCTGCTTGTCTGTACCTTGTCTGTATGTGTTTATTGAGATTGGTCTTTTAAAAACACAGTTTTAATGCATTAACCCACGTTTTAAAAATGTCCCGCTGTAGAGAAAGACTGTGGCATCTGGAGATGCCGCCAGAACTGCTGCTGCGAGATGCTGATGCCGCATTTTGCACCAGCCCCCTCTCCGATTTGAACGAATTGGGTGAACCATTGGCCATAGGTGCGTTGGATTTGAAGTAGCGATCACAGACCAATCAGTGTATGACATTAAAGTACCGTGAGAGTGATTCTCTATAGTTCTTGCGGTACTTTGATGTCACACACCGATCGGTCTGATGGTGATGATCTACTTCAGGTCGAACCTGCCTAATGATTCAATGGACCATTCATAAAGCCATTTACTTCACTCCTGAATGAATCAGCCATTTGAATGAATCAAATGAATGAATAAATAACTTGATGATGTAATCATTAAGACAAATTACCACCACCTATTGGCATTTAGCTTATTATTTAGAGTATCATTTCATTAAAGAAATAATTTTATATTCCCATAGTAATAATAATAAAATTATTAACATAAATTGTTAAAGGTATAGTTCACCCACCAAAAAAATGACAATTTTTATCAAACAAAATATTTCTTGCTGAAGCTACTCTTTATAATGTCTATTTGACGCTTTACACAACAATGACTTTAAATTATCTTTTGATAGTAAAATTCCCAAATTTGATGTGCAAATAATTTGCCATTAATTCATCGCCATATCATGTGTTTAATTAGATATAAAAAGAAGAAGAATCACATCTGGAGAAGAATCCAGATGTGTGTGTGTGTGTGTGTGTGTGTTTAAAGTCTCTCAGACAGATGAGAGGGACGAAGCTTTGAGGATTTCAGGTCGAATGCAGGAGCACATAAATCACGTATTGATCAGATTTGTCTTTCTTCACCCCAGCTCTGTACAGCATCTCTGTATTTGGCTCAGTAAGTTGAGATCTGAAAGATCATTGATTTGATGGCACCGACACTGAATAACTACACAACTTGAACTGCATTAAGCTGGATCGTCTTCTGTAGAGCTGCTTTACTGCTGAATCACATCTTGCAACATTGAGGCAACATCCATTGTTTGAAAATAGGACAATCAGACTCTCCATCTTGTGGACCAGAAGAGAATAATCTTATGGTTGTCAGTCTTCATTATTGCTCAGTATTATTATTGCTCATTATTACTGCACTATTATTGCTTCATCTAGCCTACTTCTAAAATATTTTTGTTGAACATTATTTTGTTTGTTTTGAGCAAAACTGCGGTGTATCTTCATGTCTGACTCCAGCTTCTCGCTGTTATAAACAGCATCAGGTCCTTCATGATCTGATCTCTCATACTGCTGATCTCTCACATTCAAATATTCATCAGCACTGCACTTTATCAGTCTCACAGTCGACTCCTGTACACCACACCTTATATCATAGTCTGAATGTTAATTCAGCTGAATTAACTCACTAAACACCCATCTAATATAATCTGAGCTACTGTTAATGATCACTTGATAACGTGTTTGTGAGTGTGATTGTATCATACATGTACACTGGTGGTTAATAATTGTAAAGAAATGTTACTTGAGCCGCAAATCAGCATATTACAATGGTTTCTAAAGAATCATGTGACACTGAAGCCTGGAGTAATAATGCAGAAAATTCAGCTTTGGATTTAAAAATAGCATTTTAAAAATATATTTAAAAACAGATATTTTAAATTATAAAAATATTTCCCAATATTACTGATTTTACTGATCAAACAAATGCAGCTTTTGTCAGCATAAAACATTTCTTTTAAAACTTTAATTTGAATTTTCCCAAACTTTTTACCAGCAGTTTATGTTATATAACAGTTTATTTTATATATTTTTTTAAATTAACTACAGGTTCATCTGGCTTAAAATTAAGTTAGTTTATGCTTAAAACAAAACAAATATATCTGCCATTGTAAGAATTTTTCTCTTACTCACCTGTTGAATTGAGTAATGTGCTCTCTTGCCATAAAACAGCTGCAAGCCATGTTAACATAACATATATATTTATATAGAGAGTCATCTATTTACCTCATCGCTGGTGATCAAATGCAGCACAGAGCGTGAGTGAGGTGAGAGACATGGGTGTTGCTAGACCTAAAGCTCTACTGGGGCACGGGGCCCTTATTACTCACATCATATTTTCATATAAATAAATATTAATTTCATAAGCCATTTCTACAGAACACATAAAAAAGTGTTTATTTTTGCTGCAATAGGCATAGATTTGACAGATTTTCCTGGGATTTAATGCTTTTCATCTGATGTGTGAGATCTGATTTTGATGGCTCCAGTGCTTGAAACTGCCGGTACTCCCGATGCGCGAGGGAAATCGCGTTCGGGTGCTGGGGGGTCATTTGGAAGGGTACAGGGCAGCAAACACCGGCGGCCCGGAACGGCAGAAAAATTCATGGTACGCTAAGGGTTAAAGTATAAACCTGATGTTACAGTGTACAGGTGCGTACCAGCCCGCGTTCGAGCAATGATTTCGTAATTTTTTTTCACAGCCCACCTCAACTGCATG
Source organism: Cirrhinus mrigala (assembly GCA_036247105.1). Taxonomy (NCBI): domain Eukaryota; kingdom Metazoa; phylum Chordata; class Actinopteri; order Cypriniformes; family Cyprinidae; genus Cirrhinus; species Cirrhinus mrigala. The sequence continues at coordinate 36,176,495 of CM070009.1, read as the reverse complement.
CTGACACTTCTGCGTGAATGGTTGTGCGTTGCGTGCGTTACAGTTGCCATTAAATATACAGACGCGCGCAGGCAATGATTTCTGCGCGCATGGGCCAGTTTGTCTTCAGTTAAACTGCGTTGCTTTTACAAGCGTTGATTCGGTTGTTACATATAGATTAATTTCTTTATTTAGGGATTATCAGTCCAAATTAATACATTGACAAATAAAGTAAATTATAACAAACTTGAGATTTTACTGGGGCACAGCAGATTTTACTGGGGCACGTGCCCCAGTAAATAGGGGCTAGCGACGCCCATGGTAAGAGAGTAGATTGAGTGTTCAGAGCTTCTGCTCTCACTCCATATACAACTGTGCAGGAGAGATACGAGGAAAATCCTGCAGTTTCTTCATCCAGCTGTTGCTGAGAGCTGCTTCTTCCTTCAGCCAGGATACATCTGGAGAAATAAAGACGGAATCATGTGCTTTAATGTATCTGAACGCACTGGGTTTTAGAGGACCTGAATGAGAGCAATCGGCGCTCAAATTCAATGAATCATCAGAGGGATTTTAGCGCTGATGAAGATGAACTTTGGGACAGTTGTGATCTCTGCGGGTCTGTGCGGGCTGCTCAGCTTTATCCTGCTCGCCGTGTCCATCGGCACTGAATACTGGTACATTATAGATGTGGATGAAGGGAAGAACTCCAGCTTGGAATACAGCAGCTCTCACTCCGGACTCTGGAGGATTTATGAAGGTAAGACGGTGAACACAAACAACTTGAGCTTCCTGTGCGTCCGATTTTATTCTGCACCTGTTGCTCACATCTAGCATATTCTGACAGTGATCTTTCTTTGTATTTCCATTAAGAAGATTTAAACATTGCTCAGTTAATTCGCTACACAACCACATTTTACATTACAGTTTTCATGTGAATATATATTTAACATACTGAGTATTAATTAATTAAAAGACATAACTTAATGTGTCTTTTGCAAATTACCATATTAATTAATTGATGTAAAAGTAAAATGTGTTACATTTCTTCCTGTTATTACTGTTTTACATTTTATGTGCCTCATACACACAAAGTATTTTTAATCTTGATTTTTACATGGTTCGACTGGTTGCAAAAAAAGTAATATCAGAAATACACAGATACAGTCCTTATCACCGGCTGAGTCTCCATTATGTACATTATTAATGTCCCGTCCAATTCTGTAGCTGTTTCATGGCACTACAGACAATTAAAGAGAGAAGCAGTTCATCACACTGTAAATGTTTAATGTTAGTGTGATGACAGTTACTAAATCAGTCGCATAAAATAACTATTTTCCATTTCATTCTAACTGCAGTAACAATGATTTCTTTCCTCTTACGCAAATGCTGCTTTTCCCTGTAAGAAAAGAAACATTTTAAATGCTGTGTTGTATGCTGTGAACTTTGTATGCTGTAATATGTTGAGATTACCAAGAAAATTGATTCGCAGGCAACTGTGTGAAGCATAATAGGTGTTCTGCTTTTGCTTGACTGGTGTTTCAATGTGACCCACAGGACAGAATGGCAGTTATCATGACATCTCATTCTACACGGACACCTCCGAACACACCGAGCAGGAGAAGCACCTTTTAAGTGAGTCTCTGAAAGCTATCAACACATTAGCCACAATCAGAGAATGACACTGGAAATAGGCTTGTTATGTATGGTTAGTGTATTCTCGGTCTCTTTAAGAGCTGTATTCACAGCACGACATCCATCCTGATCCATCATTGGCCACCTTTATTGTAAGAGAGATTGCACAATTATCAAAACTGATGGTCTTTGATTAGTAGTCATGGTAGGGGTGTGCTATATTGACTAAAAAGATGATAACTCTATATTTTCTGGTTATTTTCTGGGATTTTGTCGATAGTGTAAATTAGAGGCTACTTCGCTAAGTGTGTTTTTGTGCTGGTAACTTTGCTGGTTTAGGCCTGTTGTGGACTAATGACTCCAAAAGCTTTTCATATTCTTCATATTCTGTGCAGTGGTTAGTTCACCACAGCAGTGATATAAACTTTTCCATGTTATACTGATTTCTACTATTATTTCTACTATTACATCTTTTATGTAATTTTTTCACATTTAATCAACACGTTAAATTAGAATAATAATTAAAAAAAAATTGTTGTTACCAATGTTACCAAATTACATCAATATCAATAAAATTCATTTTTCCACTACAAAAGTGGCACAGAAGCAGCATTTTATGAACTTAAGCTACAATTATGAGATTATAGCTTTTAAAATAATATTCATAATATTGAAATATGTTTTAATGATACTTTAAGTATGAATCTAAAACCACCAGTAGGTGGCAGAAAGTCACTGTCTTAATGACTGAGTCACTGAATTGTTCATTTAACAACAGTGTGTGTGTGAGTGAGTTACATTCTCAATAATGTCAGCTTCCACATTGCTAAAACAGCAATTACGATATTATCACAGATAATACATATCGCACGCCCGTAGTGGTCACTAGTACAAACTCCCTGAAACTGAAAGGACAAATTTTTCCCTTTGCTCCAGATGTCTATAAACTTGAATGTGTGGCAGCAGGTTAAATTGAGCATCTTCTAATGGCCTGTATGTGTCTCTGCAGACTTGCACAGGGTCATAGTGGTCCTGCTGCCTCTCAGTCTGGTGCTGCTGGTCTTTGGTGGGATCTTCGGTCTGGTGGCATCTTTGGCTCAGAGCTGCACTCTCCTCACCTGCATTGCTGCATACTTCCTCATCTGCAGTGAGTGCCATTAACAGCTACACAGCATTCAGTGGCCATCTACACACATCAGCTGAAATGAAATAAGGTCTCAGCAGTGATATGGCTGGAGTTTGTGTTATTGTGTATAGGTCAGTGAGAGATGCGTTCAGTGGCTCAGTCAATGCACACGTGGATATAAAGCACAATAGGAATGAAAGGAAACAGAAAATGTCAGGAGCTCCAGCTGAGTGCAGCTGTTAGGTGAACTGGTCCCACACAGTGAAGGGTTTTAATAGATCTGGAGTTTTTTAGCTCAATAATACATATACACAAAGCCGGCAGTAATGAATGGCAAAACATTCTGAACAGATTTATTTGATGTGTTTAATGTGTTTATGTTCTTATCCTGATCCAAATTATGTTCCAGGCACAAATAAATAGGGGTGTAACAGTAAGCGTATGAATACTAAACATTTTTGGTACAGGTCTTTTGGTTTGGCATACATGTGTACTGAAATAAGCAGTGTTGTTTTAACCACTGCAAGCGTGCAGAATATAATTTGAAACTCAAAGTTGACCTGCAATAATGGAACAAGACAGTTTATATTCATAAACTTTGTTGTTGTGAACGGATATGAAAAATAACGGACACAGGAAAGTGCACAATCCAAGTCTTGAACATGAGAAATATTAAGTGCTTCGATCTAAATCACAAACCTGCACAGCTTTCTCAGTTTGTGTTGTTTATTTGCATTTAGACATGTTTTCCTCAGCACAGAACTTATTTCTTGTAGTTTTGTCCTTATCTGCGAATGTTAGAAATTCAGTTTAACAAACAGATGCATAAAGGCGCATCCTGACAACAACTAAGTCTCCATGAAATTTCACAGACTTAAATGAAAAAATGTAGATTTCAAACAACAGCAAAAAAAAAATGCTAATTTTCAAAGTCTAAAAAATATTAAACAGCGCCTACATCAGCACATGTTTGAGAGGGTTTCAAGAAAAATCCTCCAAGCTCATCCAAAAACTCCAGCAGATACGACAAACTTCAAATGGAACTGGATTCTGTGGTCATAAGGAAACTTAAAAGAAGAGATTTTGGCAGCAAACCCACCAGCAGGTTTGGTGCAAACAGGGATAAAAAGTACCCCATGCCCACGATTAAATGCTTGATCTTTAATTCAGCTGGAGGTCCTGGATATCTTGTTCAAATACATGGCATCATAGAATCTATCATATACCAACAGATAAAAAATCTAAACCTGACTGCATCTGTTAGAAATCCTATAATGGGTCATGGTTGGATCTTCCATCAGGACAATGATCCAAAACAAACATCTAAATCAACACAAAAATGTGTCACTGAGCACAAAATGAAGCTTCCGCCATGGCCGTCCCAGTTCCCTGGCCTGAACCCTGTAGAAAATGAGTGGGATGAAAGACGGAAAGCACCAACATGGAGCTGGGAATATGAAGAATCAGGAGAGATACTGTATGAAGGAATGATCTCTGATCTCTGGTCAGGTGTTCTCCAAACGCATCAGGCATTAAAGGAGAAAACTCTGTTATCTTGGATGTTGCAATAACTGGGTGCCAAAAACATTTGTGACCCTTTACCACAAAACCAGTCATATTTTGAAATTGAGATTTATATAACATCGAAAGCTGAATAAATAAGCTTTCCACAGATCCATGGTTTGTTAGGATCGGACAATATTTGGCTGAGAAATCTGGAATCGCCTTTAAAGTTGTCTAAATGAAGTTCTTAGCAATGCATATTACTAATCAAAAATTACGTTTTATTTTGTTTACGGTAGTACATTTAAAAAATATACATATCTTCATGGAACATGATTTTTGGCATAAACAAAAAAATGGATCATTTTGACCCATACAATGTATTGTTGGCTATTGCTACAAATATATCCATGCTACTTGACTGGTTTTGTGGTCCAGGGTCACATTTTTTCCCAACCTTTCAATTGTTTTACTTCAGTGAGAGAATTTTGTGAGTTTTTTTGAATGGAAGATCAAAAGGATAAACCATGCAGATTTATTTACACAGCCACATTTGCTCATATTTACCAAGGGTGCCAATATTAGTGGAGGGCTCTGTACCTATGTGTATTAAGGTATGAATGGTTTACTTGCATATCTGTAATTAGCAGACTTTCTCCCGTGTCTGTAAAGGTGTGAAACTATAACAAGAACGTCACCATTTTAACTCGTTCTTGAATGACACATAGTGTAATTACTTCACACCCTCATTTCACTTTATGCCATTATTTCTTCTTATCACAATTACTGAATTCATGAGACTGGATGTGTGCTACAATATTTCAGAAATATTGAATATTCTGAAATACACATCAAAATATAAGTGGGAATGACATACAGGCTTTTTTTTGTCAGTAGAATATCTGTGTTCATTCTGTTCTCAATATTATTGTGATAGTAGTATTGGCTATGTTTGTTATAATAGGATGTGATGCTGATGATGGGGTGTAGTTTGGGCTCTTTTGCAGCGCTGTAGGTGCTTGTGTTTCAGTCTGAGCACAACAGAAAACTGAAGTGCAGCTGAATTAAGGGAGTGATGGAGCAGAGAAAATCACTGGGATCTGTAGAGGTTGAAACACTGAGGTCAGTGAAGACCATCACAGCTTTTTATTTGTGTTCTGTTTTCAGTCCTGTTGGATGGGGCTCCTGAGATGAACACAGAATGCTGTATAGATATTTGCACAGCTTTATATGCTAGCATAGTTTAGTTTCTTTTTGCTTATCTAGTAGATTTTAATATTGCTGAGGTAAATTGTTGCTCTATGAGTGTTTGGTTCATAAGGATTGAATATTACGCATGACTGATGGATTGAAGTAAAACATTGGAAAGATTGAAGCCCCACAGGAGATTACATAAGTGATCCCATCTGTAAACACTGCACTATCCAAAAACACAGACATGGGCAACATCCCTCTGGAATATGAAGATGTGACGAAGATGATGCAGATAGTGTTTAAATCTACTCTCGCCTCACAAACACTTGCTGTCCTCCTCACTCACACAACTCCACAAATGTGGGTTGCAGTTACTCATCTCCTTTCATGACACTGATGAATTATTCTGCAGCAGTAGCATCTAATCAAACACACCTTAAAGCCCTCGCTAACGTTTAGGATTCTTCCATTAATAAATTAATTCAAGCCAGGAGTGCCAGGAGCCAGGAGTTCATGACCTTCAGGCTTTCTGTGCTTCTGAGAGCTGAATCATCTTTTTGATTTTAAAAAGTCTCTTCTTGCATCAGACGGTGAAAAGGATATGTGTGCTTAATAATATTAAATGTGCACTTGTTGTGTACCTCAAATGTTTTTTTTTTTTCTTTTTTTAGCCTGTACTTGCAGATATTATAATAAATACAGCTGCAAGCAGCGATTACCAGGGTTCAAGCGCTTTAATGCATGTAAACACATATGAAAAAAGACATTACATATTATTTATCAAGCCTGTAATTACCTAAATTATTATTATTATTATTATTATTTTGGCAAATCCAGGTCATTTACAATAGTAATATGATGTTTCTTTTTTTTAAATGTGTTTGGCCTTTATAGCAACAGCTGTGGTCCGATCCCCCTAAAACTTTGCATGCTTGTTTAGAATCACCTGTTGCATGTGCTCACCAGGTTTCATGTTTTGCGTATTTGTTTAGGCTTTATAGGCTTTTGGGTATATTTGGACAGGCCCTTTTTCTAAAACACCCTTTTATAGCTTCTCAAAGGGTAAATTAATTTTTTTTTTTTTTTTAGAGAGTCCAGAGAATTATGCTTTTTTCAGACTGAGCGAAAATCCTAGGACTACTTCTCAAAAGTAGTTTTTTCACATCTTTTCAATCATTTAACTAACGGTTTGATTGACAGCAGTGGTTTTAGAGGCAAAATTGTTAGGAACAAGGAGGTCTATCGTATGATACTAATATCGTGCGCATGTATGAAAAACGCACAATATACAATCTTGAAAACTTGAAAAATGCGATATTGCTCTCCCAATGGCTGAATTCTTTTAAATTTCTCACAGATCTTTAGGGCTGTGAGTCAAATAGGCCCACCATGTTTGGTTCTGATCGGCCTCAATTAACCTTGTATAATAGGTGCTCAAAATTCATCTGTCCATGGCAGCCAAGTTTTTTCACATACGCAAATGTTCTTATAGACACTTGTGGCAGTTTTGACCAAGACCGTGCGTACCAATTTTCATGTCGACAGGACAAACGGTTGCGTAGTTATGGCAATTTTTATGTTTTTTCCCTCTTATAGTGCCACCAAATGGCCAAGCTCCTTGACATTTTTTCATGTGACCTCAGATTCAGCTCTTACTCATTGTGATTTTGGTGAAAATATCTCATTCCGTTACAGCTAGTTACAGCTGTTTTATTAAAGGCAGCCCAGTTCTTTTTGAATGTTTTGGCATCCTTTTGCGACAGTGAGTCAAAAGTTTAACTTATTTATTGATAATTATTGATATTCACTCTCCAGAGAATCTTACTGCACTGGTTTGGTTTCAATTGGGCGAAAAACCTAAGACTATTTCACAAAAGCAGGTTTTTATATCTTCTCAGTTATTGATTGACAGCAGTGGTTCTAGAGGCAAATTTGTTTAGAAAATGGAGGTCTATCATATGTGTGAAAAACCGCACAATATACAATCGTTTATGCCCTTGAAAAATGTGCCCAATTTCTTTCAAATTTCTCACAGACCTTTAGGGCCATGAGTCAAACAGGCCCACCAAGTTTCAGTCCGAACGACCTCCGTTAACCTTGTCTAGTAGGTGCTATGTGGCCTATGGCAGCCATGTTTTTTTTGAGATACGCAAATGTCCTTATAGACACTTGTGGAATGGCATTTTGCAACAAGACCATGTGTATCTACTTTCCCATCAACTGGACAAACGCTTGCGTAGTTTTGGCTGTTTTATGTTTTTTTCCCTCTTATAGAAAGATCTGTGACTTTTTTCATGTGGCCTCAGATTCAGCTCTTACATATGTGTTGTGAATTTGGTAAAGATTCATTCCGTTCAAAAGTTATAGGCGTTTTAGTAAAGGCGGCCCTGCCCTTTTTGAAAGTTGTGGCATCCCTTTGCGACAGAGAGTCGATAGTTCAACTTTTTTTTAACTCTCCAGAGAATCTTCCTGTACTGGTTTGGTTCCGATCAGGCAAAAAACCTATGGCTAAAGTAGTTTAAAAAAAAAAAAAAAAAGCAAAAAAAAAATTTTGCCAGGGTAAAGGACAAATCTGACACTTGAGCCAGCGACGAACAGTTTAGTAGTTATGAGTGATTTCATACTTTTTATTGTTGTAGTGCTCCCGTCAGGCCGATTGGGATGAGCCTTGATGACATTGTAGACGGTGTTGAGTACTACAAGTTTCCCTCCAAGTTTCAAGTCTCTATGACTTACGGTTTGGTCTGCCCTATCAGTTATACTTGGAGATTGCTGATCCTTGGCCATTCTAACAATTACAATAGGGTTTCAGTGCTACACGCTTGAACCTCTAATTTAAAAAAAAGGCTAAGTGTACTTAAAGAGAATACACTTACATGACTGTTTTACTTTAGTACACTTTTAAAAAAGTGCACTTTCTAATCATGTCAGATTACAGCCCCATTTCCAAAAAAGTTAAGACATTTTGTAAAATGAAATAAAAACAAGACTCTGTGATTTGTTAATTCTCCTTAACATTTATTTAACTGATGAAACTACAAAGAAGAAGATTTCTATTGTTTTTAGTAAGCAATTTTTTTGTATTTTGTAAATATAACTTACATAACTCGCCTAATATTGTGAAAAGATTCAGGGAATCTGGAGAAATCTCAGTCTGTATAGAGAAAGTCAGGAAACCTCGGTTGAATGTGCAAATAGCAGCGCATTAAAAAACAGCTTAATATTGTGTTAAATACAGGCACATGGGGTCAGGAGTACTTTGAAAAATTGTCACTGAACACAATCTGTCTCTCCATCAAAAAAATGCAGCCTGAATCTCTCTTACGCACGGAGACAACCATACATCAATCCTATACAGAGATGCTGCTAAATGGTCTGAAAAATGGTGAAAATGTGTGCCGTTGTCAGATGGTTCAGCTGGTTTTTGGAAAAAAACAGACATTGAGTTCTTCATGCCAGAGACTAAAGGGACCATCCAGACTTTTATCAGTGACAGGTGCAAAAGGCTCATCTGTCATGACTGTCATTGATAGCATGGGTGACTTGCATATGTGTGAAGGTACCATTGAGGCTGAGGCATATAGTGGGATTGTACAAAGACATGCTGCTATCAAACTGACATCTTTTCCCAAGAAGTCTATGATTTTTAGAGTGAGACAGTGCTTGAAGCCATCAAAATCAATTTGTTTTCATTTACAAAATACAATTTTATCATATTTACTGACTCCTTTGTTCATATCCTTTCCTCTCGATTGTTCTCCGTTAATGACTGTGCTGAATGTAGCACAGCATCTGGTCTATTATTTGCTATTCTCTATTTGTGTCATGATTGTGTTAAGGTTTATTAATTATAGCACTCTGTGTTATCTATTTCTATAGTTTATCATAAGAAAGGAGAAAAATATAAAACGCATGAAAAAAACATTTTATTCTGTGCAATTTTCGTCTTTGTGTAAATTACTGTCAATTATTTACCACCAAATTTTTGTCCAACAATAAAATTATCAAATGAATTGTTATCAAATGAATTTTCCATGCTAAAAAAAGTTGACAGTGAAGCCGTCAAAGATGTCATACTGTATGTTGGCAGAGCTTTATTTCCTTACTGAAATGAATTTCGGTACATAAGTTACGAATATCATTTCTTCTAGGGCAGAAACCACATTCAGAAATTATAAAACGTTAAACAAAATGGCTAAATGTGCTCTGTGTTTTTCTTTCTATACCCATCTGTCATGTCTGTCTACTGACACTTTCTCTGACAAGCACAGAAGCAAACCCCACATCAGCTGTGTCAGTGCATTTTTTATTTACCATCTTGAAAAAGCAATGCATTGTTTAAGAAATGACTGATGTTGAATTGCAGAGCAGCAGAAAAACCTCTCCTCAGTTCTTCCTGTCATGTCTCATGAATGATCGTGAAAGGTCAGGGCTCCTCTGAGCTTCATGTAAGTGGGTTAATTACAGCAGTAATGACGGTTCCTTCAAGCAGGTCTTAAGGAAACCACAGATCTTCTCTTACTACCGTGGTGATTATGAGCTTTCTTATTAATACTCTCACCACTAACCTGTGTGACTGTCATATTCAGTGCTGAGTTCCATTCTAAAGAAAAGACTCATTTGCTTATCCTAGTTAGAATTTTGCTATTATGTATTCACCGTATAGAACATGATGAATCAAGCCATTACAGCATTCACATGGAGGCTGTTCAAACTCCTGCCTTGCCACAGAGCACCACTCACATAGTTTTCCATTAAATTACATCATATTTGTCCCAAATTGATGTTAATGTACATAATGGCTTCACCCAGACTGAAAGATTATGCATTTTTCAGTAGTACTTCTGTCTTTTTGTATCTAGAATGATGTCTATGCTTCATATAGAGAAAAAAAAAAGCTATAATATAGACTGCAATTTTTCTGTCTGTTTGCTCTGTTTTGTCAAACACCTGAACTTCAGAATGCAAGACATGCCTGATGTGCAGTAAGGTGTTATCTTAAAGGTTTAATAAAATCATACACAGTGCATAGTTGGATTTACAAATGAGGAATATCACAGACTCTCAGAAATAAAGGTACGAAAGCTATCACTGGGGCAGTACCTTTTCAAGAGGTACACCTGTTTACCTAAAGATAGGGATGGGCGATATGGGCTTAAAAATTTATCACGATAATTTTGGTATTTATTGCAATAACAATATCAATGACGATAATTCAGGGAATCCCGTTTCTTTAAAGAAAAATAGTATCTTTCCCAATTTTTTTTTTTTTTTTTTTTTTTTACCCAAAATAGGGTGTTGTGAGCATCACTGAGTACACACGTAATGTAATGACTGTTTTATTCACTAGAATGTGAATTAAATTGTTTATATTTCTGCAGTGGAAGCTCCTAACACCAAGACGAATTCCTTGTGTGTGCAACACACTTGGCAATAAAGCTCTTTCTGATTCTTATTCAGAAGCCGGAGGGCGCCCTTGTGCTGAAACTCCACATATGCTTTATAGCAGAAGTAATAGTGCTGATGACACTCCAGGAATCTCTATTCCAGTTATCGCTGTAGCTAAATAAAACGCAGGTAGAGAAATGTTACCTGAGGAAACTTGAAGACAATAAACATACGATTGCTACAATAAATGGTTTGTCTGAGTTCTTCAAACAACCTTGGGTATTTTTATAAGGTAAAGTATATTTATAATGCAATGCTAATCGACATAGCCTTTATAATACTATAAAATAGTATGACTTCAGCCTCATTGTATGATATGAAACCACGGCTGATCACAAAAAGGTATTTCAAACACTCGACTATGTTATGAAGTTAATTTGGAGAGGCAGCATGTTAATAAGTGATACAATACAATAGGTTTGTAATCAGGCAAAAAACTGCATTACACGTGCTACTAGTACATTTAACGTTACTCAGACCGATTTTTGTCGCACTGCACATTTCCCTTTAGAGGAACTCAAACTGCGTCCTCTAGAGGTCGCAATGGGGACGCCATCTCCCATGACCTGTGTCTGAAGCCTACATAAAAAAAAACGACAACAATGTTGGCCGGCGACAGCCTATGATGTCACTTCCAGCGTGACTCATTGCTGCCAGTGCGACCACAGTATAAAGGACGTCAGCAGAGCACAACATTTTCTTCTTCGTCTTCACTGACCATTTTGTCTGGAGCGTGCACTCCAGTAAGAACATTTTTCTTTTCATCATGGCGAGCACTAGTAAGACGTTTAAGAAGTGCGTGGATCCATGTCCTCGTTATTTGACACCTGATAACACGCACTATCTTTGCATCTATTGTTTGGGCGAAGAGCACGCACGTGATGTCGTTAAGGGGGCAATCTGCGTGCACTGTGAGCTTTTTTCGAGAAAGGAGGGGCAGCCGTCTGCTCCTCATGGTTCAGGGCCCGCTGCTGCTGAGGCTAAGAGGAGAATGAGCTTGTGGGGATCGCAAGCGGATCTAGCTGATGAGTTAAGAAAACTTTTCCTCTCATGCTCATCGGCCGGGGGCGAGGATGAGCTGCTGGTGTTACTTCCCTGACATCATCTGATCCAGCAGCTAGTGCTCTATTGGGTCCTACCCAGGAAGAGCAGGAGATGTCAGAGGGTAAAGAAGCCATGGCTGAGCCCTCTCAAGTCTCCTGCCCTGCATACGATGAGCTGCTGGAGGTTATGGACCACGCCACGGCGAAGCTTTACTTGCTGTGGAAGTGGGCTAGAAAGGTGGCGCCGCGGGGTCGTCTCGATGAACTCTACCTTTCCGACCATAGTCCCCCGGCTCAGGTGAGTCCTCAGGTTTGGAAGAGGCCATATTCTTCGCACATCCAGAATTTTCAGCATTCTAATTAAGCTAACATCAAGGGGATGTGCGAATACGGCTATGAGAAGATGCCCCCTGTAGAAGAGATGCTAGCAAGGAGGAGCTCTGAGGAGCAGTTATTACGAATCTAGGCCCTTGTTCTTGAGTTTCTGTGGGCCTTGCTAGAATGGGGCCCATGCTTTCTATCGAGATAGTAAGCACAGGTCTGCTTGGGTTGGTAGTGGCTTATGCCCCCTCAAGAGAATACCCACAACACAACCTACTTATGTTCTGTAGGATGGTTCCTGAGCAGACCTATGCAGAGCCCATGGTAGCCCCCTGGGTGACAGGCCAAACCTAGGTGAAACTCTAGGCACTTGGCTATAAAGGAATATCTTCTGATTCCAAGCTTCAAGCTCTACCCTGGGTCCAGCATTTCTGACCCCTTTCAGGTAAGTCTTTGGGTATGCAGCTCAGGCATTGGCCGAAGGGGATAATGTCACTGACAGCCATCACTACGTCTTAGGGGCAACTCCTTAAGCTTGAGGGAGTTTGTACTTAGAACTCGCCTCTATCATGGCATGCACTCCCCTCAGCATGGCAGCGTGGGTATAACCATTCCCCATAGCGACCTCTAGAGGACACAGTTCAAGTTCCTCGAAAGGGAACGTCTCAGGTTACATATGTAACCCTGGTTCTCTGAGAAGGGAATGAGACACTGCGTCCTCTAGTCTCGTCGCCATGCTTCAGACGTAAGCTTCAGACGAAGAAGTGAATGTTGTGTTCTGCCGGCGTCCTTTTATACTGTGGTCACACCGGTAGTGACGCACTGGCGGCGACGAGTCGCGCTGGAAGTGACGTCACAGGCTGTTGCCGGCCGACATTGTTGTCGTTTTTTTATGTAGGCTTCAGACACGGGTCACGGAGACGCTGTCCCCCATAGCGACCTCTAGAAGAGGACGCAGTGTCTCGTTCCCTTCTCAGGGAACCAGGGTTACATACGTAACCTGAGATGCCTTCAGCATGTCACTCCACACTGTCGCACACAGAAATATGTCAACAACTAGACTTTATCATTCTTATCTTGGAAAGACTAATTCTTATCATGGGGAAATTTTTTTACCGGTATATCGCAAACAATAAGATACCGCCCATCCCTACCTAAAGAGTCATTTTTGGTACCTTAAAGGTACCTGTTAGTACCTAAAGTATGCATATTAGTTTCTAAACGGAACAAAAGTGTATCTTTCTCCAGAGACAGCTTTTGTACCTTTGTTTCTGAGAGTGCAGGAATATCATACAGACCTCATTTCTTACATAGAAACCATCTTACATTTGATAAAAGATCATTTTTTAAATGTGCTAACATGTGACTCGTACAAAATGAATGTAGATTGTCTTTCTTCAAATGTGAAATCTGTAAATCACAAATGATTTTGAAATAGTGCACAGCTGAATGGTTTCAGATTTCTGCCTTTTAAACACCCTCTAATTAATGTCATTATCTTATTAAAAAAATCACTAGTCGATATCCAAATTCTTTGTGGCGAGTGGTAAGAAATGCTTGGATTTCCAAATACCTGCATTACTCAGCACTCTTACACATCCAAGACTGTTTTTATAAACTTAACTTTCATCTGGATTTTAGTGTACACACACTTTAAGATCAAATCTGTGCATACACAAGTTATATAAATGGATTCCCTGGTCTTATCCAGGCTGGTTAGGCAGGTTTTTAACGATGGGTTTTGAGCGCTTGTCATTTGATCAGACTCTAAGACTAGCTGGTTTCCCTGCAGAACTGGCTAAAAAACAGCTTGGTCAGGCTAGTAAACCAGCTTTAAGGGATAGTTCACACAAAAATGAAAATTCTGTCATCATTTATTTACCCCTAAATTGTTCCAAACCTTAAAGTGTCCCTATTATGGATTACAAAAGGTTTATAGTTTGGTTTTGGGAGTCCAGGTTGGCATGCATGCAAGGTCAAAAAAACTCTTTCATTGTCTTGTAATATGCTATTATTTTTTTACCTTATTTGCTCAACGACTCCTAAACGATTTGCTCAACGATTAATTTTTACAAACGGCTCCTTTGCGTAGCGCTAATCTGTGGTGATTGGTCCGATGACCCAGTCTGTTGTGATTGGTCTGCTGCTTGCAGGGCATGTCAGAAACAGAACGCCCATCACCGTTACATTAAACACCCAAATAGCCATGGTATATGCATTAGCCCAATGCAGAAACGTATTGATAAAGTGCAGTTTGTACACCAACATGTTGCTCTATTCTTAGAGCACTGCGTTTGAGCCTGACAGGCCCTGACTTTTTTACGCCCCTAGGGCTGGGCTTCAGGCCAATTTTCACGTCATAATTTAGACACGTACTGGGCATCGGGCCTGTTTTAGGCTTCTCCTTATTTTTATATTTTAGTCATCCATCAATTATGGTGATGAAAAAAAATTGCTGCTCTGGTGGAAACAACATGAGACCAGGCTACTGCAACTGTCAAGGGCGGCTCGGACGGTGTTTAGTGTCCTGTCAGCAGCAGCGAGATCCGCCTTTAAAGATCCACCTTTAAACACATGCAATAGGCTAAAGCTTGCCACAAAGCACTGGCAAAAATAATTACCATGAAAGTGTCGGGGGATTGAATAAGTAATATTTTAATTATTTATTAATAAACTCTGTCAGTGTCGCAAGGATGAAGTTGCAGATCCTGACTCGCCATCTCCTTATTGGACACACATTTAGAAAGAAATGCATCTTTATTTATTAAGATCTTTAAATTTTATTTATTTATTTATTTATCATGTCTGTGATGCATGTATTTGCTGAGTTTCAGTTCATTTTTGTGAAGCGCTCCTGTTCAAGACCAAGACGGCAGAAAGTGCATCATGTTTGTTTTCTTTATTTTATAACGTTTTATTGATATTATGAGTGCACACAAATAAAAGTAGACCCTTTCTGAATGATGTATTACTCTTAGCTTTATGAGTAGAAATGATGACATATTTTAAATTGTTTCCACTAAAAAAAAATAAATAAAAATGGCACTTCCACGTGCTGCAAAGCACACTTTAACCTCCACTCTCCGCACAAACGATTAGATATGCACCCAGTAGTGCACATTGATCTAGGTTTAATCTTTAAACTAATATTGTTATATGCTTAAACTGTTGTATATCTACAGATTATTTTATTTTAGGGAAGTCGTGATGATTTAAGAAGGCAAAATTGATCAAACATATATGATCAACTCACTGTCGGCCGCTGGCCACTTGGTTGTTACTTCAAAAAACAAAAACGTATATTTAACAAACAAAAAATGCTTCAAATGTTTTTATAAAGTAACTTAATCAAAAAAAAAAAAAAAAAAAGAACGAACGAACGAAATGTAATCTCTTTGCCATTACATACAAAACTGAACTATTTTAATTGCTGAAGTAATATGAGCTGTTTTGAGAGAAGGGGAAAAAAGACAGGCTTGGTTTGTACTCGGGCCAAGAATTCTGATAAGCTTTCGGACAAGAGCCAGGACAGGCTAGAGACTATATTTGAGGCTTGTGCAGGGCTCTGTCTATTCTTTTTCTCTCATAAGTAATAACAATGACAAACATTCACTATTCATCTACTTATTTTTAGACAATTGCAAGCCAACAGATATTGCTGTTAGCTGGCTAGCCAGAGACCTACAAGCTGCGCGGAGTGAACACAACCCAACACACAACTAAATACGTATTTTGCATGATACAGAGTACGTGAGAGCAACAATTTTTAAAGGATTACTCCACTTTCAGAATAAAACTTTCCTAATAATTACTCACCCCTTATGTCATCCAAGATGTTCATGCCTTTCTTTCTTCAGTCACAAAGAAATTAATGTTTTTGAGGAAAACATTCCAAACATTTTTCTCCATATAGTGGACTTCTATGGTGCTCAACAGATTGAAGGTTAAAAATGCAGCTTCAGGTTTCAATGCAGCTTCAAAGGACTCTAAACGATCCCAGCTGAGGAATAAGGGTCTTTTCTAGTGAAACGATCAGTCATTTTCTTAAAAAAAAAAAAAAAAAAAATATATATATATATATATATATATATATATATATATATATATGTATATATATATTTGGTAACACTTTACAATACGTGTGCACAAATATGCATTAATTCATGCTTAATTAATGCACAAATAATCACAAATTAATTTATAATTTATGAAGAACTAAACCATTTATTAATGATTACTACATCAGAATCAGAATCAGAACAGCTTTATTGCCAAGTATGCTTACGCATACAAGGAATTTGTTTTGGTGTCACAGGCTTCCAGACGACAACAACAACACAGAGAAAATAATATAAGTTGAGAATAAAAAAAATACACATATGTAAATATAAATAGACAAAAATTGCAATATAAGATTTAAGAAAATAAATAAATTGTATATACAGTTGTGCTACAGATGATAGAAAAAGAACAGAATAGAATAGAATAGAATAGAATAGAATAAGATGTCGGGATGTACTGAGATGTAGGTGGTAACAAATAAATATAAGGTTATTTTTATTGCACAATGGGGGGTGGGGTGGTCTGGAACATTTAACTGTTCATAAGGTATATTGCCCGAGGGAAGAAACTGTTCTTATGTCTGGCTGTCCTGGTATTTGTGGCTCTGTAGCGCCGACCAGATGGCAAAAGTTCGAAAAGGGGATGACATGGGTGTGAGGGATCCAGAGTGATTTTCTGAGCCCTTTTTCTCACTCTGGATGTATACAGTTCTTGAAGGGTGGGCAGGGGACCACCAATTATCCTCTCGGCGGTCCGAACCGTTCTCTGTAATCTTCTGGTGTCTGATTTTGTAGCTGAGCCAAACCAGACAGTTATTGATGTGCAAAGAACAGATTCAATGACGGCTGAGTAGAATTGTTTCAGCAGCTCCTGCGGCAGGTTGAACTTCCTCAGCTGTCGAAGGAAGTACAACCTTTGTTGGGCCTTTTTTGCAATGGAGTCGATGTGAGTGTCCCACTTCAGGTCCCAGGAGATGATGGACCCTAGGAACTTGAATGTCTCCACTGCAGCCGCAGTGCTGTCCATGATGCTGAGAGGGGGGAGTGCAGGGGGGTTTCTCCTGAAGTCTATGATCATCTCCACTGTTTTGAGCGTGTTGAGCTCCAGGTTGTTAAGACCGCACCAGACAGCGAGCTGCCCAACCTCTTGTCTGTAAGCAGACTCTTCACCATCCTGAATGAGGTTAATGAGTGTGGTGTCGTCTGCAAACTTCAGGAGCTTGACAGAGGGGTCTTTAGAGGTGCAGTCGTTGGTGTACAGGGAGAAGAGCAGTGGGGAGAGAGCACATCCCTGAGGGGCGCCAGTGTTCGTGGTGCGGCTACTTGACATTAATGTCCCCATTCTCACTAGCTGTTGCCTATCTGTCAGAAAGCTGGTGATCCACTGAGAGATAGAGCTAGGAACAGAGAGCTGATTTAGTTTGGTCTGGAGGAGTGTAGGCATGATGGTGTTGAAGGATGAACTGAAGTCCACAAACAGGATCCTCACATAAGTCCCTGGTCTGTCCAGATGTTGCAGGATGAAGTGCAGTCCCATGTTTACTGCGTCATCCACGGACCTGTTTGCTCGGTAAGCAAACTGCAGGAGGTCCAGTAAGGGTCCAGTGATGTCCTTCAGGTAAGCCAAAACCAGTTTTTCTAATGACTTCATGATGACAGACGTTAACGCCACAGGTCTGTAGTCATTAAGTCCAGTAATTTTGGGTTTCTTTGGGACGGGGATGATGGTGGAGCGTTGAAGCATGATGGAACTTCACACAACTCCAGAGACATGTTGAAGATCTGTGAAAAGATGATACCAGCTGATCAGCACAGGTTTTCAGACAGGCTGGTGTCACAACGTCTGGGCCTGGTGCTTTTCTTCTTTTGTTCTTTCTGAAGACCTGGCGCACATCTTCTTCACTAATCTGAAGTGCAGGAGGGGGGGAGAAGGGGTTTGTTGGAGGTGTTAATGGTTGTGTAAGGAGATGGTCAGAATGAGTGTGGGGGGTTTCAAATCTACAATAAAACTCATTCAGGTCTTCAGCAAGTTGTTGATTCACCTCAGTGCTGGGGGATGGCATCTTGTAGTTTGTGATGGCTTTCAGACCTTTCCACACTGAGGCTAGGTCGTTTGAAGCGAACTGATCTTCTAACCTTTTTGCATAGGTCCTTTCAGCCACTCTAATCTCCTTATTCAGTGTGTTCCTGGCCTGATTGTACAAGATTCTATCCCCTTTTCTGTAGGCATCCTCTTTGGCCTTACGAAGGTGTCTTGCTGTAAACCATGGCTTATCATTGTTAAATGTTAAATAAGTCCTGGTAGGAATGCATATATCTTCACAAAAACTGATATAGGATGTTACAGTCTCTGTGAGTTCATCCAGATCGGTGGCAGCAGCTTCAAAAACACTCCAATCGGTCCATTCGAAACAGGCTTGTAAAACCCGCTCTGTTTCATTGGTCCATCTCTTTACAGTCTTCACTACAGGTTTAGCAGATTTAAGTTTTTGCCTGTAGGTTGGTATAAGATGAACCAGGCAGTGATCAGAGAGTCCCCGTGGGACAGAGTGATATACATCCTTAATTACTGTGTAACAATGGTCCAGTATATTACTGTCTCTGGTGGGACATGTAACATGTTGACTGTATTTTGGCAGTTCACGTGAGAGATTAGCTTTATTAAAGTCCCCGAGAATGATTAAAACAGAGTCTGGGTGTTTTTGCTCCGTGTCTGCGATCTGATCGGCGAGTTTCCGTAGAGCCAGGCTTACGTTCTTTTTAACCACAAATGCATGTCTTGTCTAGCTCTGCCATGCGTATGCGTACACTGTGCACTCCGGGGTCAGTTAGGGTATGTCGAAAAACTCCAACATCAACATCAAAATCGTCCTACATCGCTGTTTTACCTTTTTTGTAAAGGGTATATGATCTTCCTTGCACATTCACTTTGTAAACACTGGGTTGGTACTTCTACAGCGATGTAGGATGATTTTGAAGTTGGAGGAGAAAATGAAATGGGAGTTTTTCGACATACCCTAACTGTACCCTAACGGATTTACCCTCACAGTGCAGAACACAGTGTCTTCTCGACATTATGCTATCCATTGGAATCTGCTACATTGTTTCAAGGAGGGAGGGGGTTCAAGTTTTCCCGGGTCTGCACACGCAACAAGTGGGGTGGGCAATATGCTAATGTTTGCTTGGGATTCATTTTAAAAACGACTTGTTTAAATGATTCAGAGTCGACTCTTTCTTTTGTGAGACAATAACTTTATACACGGTGCACTTTCAGATTTAAAACCTTTCACTTATGTGTTGCACACTGCATGAAAGGTCATTTTCAAAAATTCAATATACACACAGGTTTGGAACACCTTGAGGGTGTGTAAATGATGACAGAATTTTCATTTTTGGGTGAACTATCCCTTTAAGACCAGTTGACAACCATATGTTGGTTTAAGCTTGTTTCAAGAGGTTGACTTAAGCGTTTTATAATAATATTTTTACATAGTACTGATAAGTTTGTTGTTGTGGTTGTTTAGTGAGTGAATGGAGTGTAATGATGCCTCTTTGTCCACAGGTCTATTGACGTTGTCCGGTGTGAGCATCTATATCAGTTACTCTCAGCAAGCTTTGGAAGAGCTCCAGCACATGGTGGATATTGAGTCACTGTCTCACGTCCACATGTCCTTCGGCTGGTCTCTGGTCATGGCCTGTCTGTCCTTCTGCCTGGAGCTGCTGACGGGCATCCTGTTCATGTTAGCGGCCCGTCTCATCTACCGTCAGTGCCACCGCGAGCCTGCTGCAATGCTCTCCATGAGCCAGAGTTCACCACAGCTTCTGAGACTGGAGTGATGATGATGTGATCATTTCATCTACAGCCTTATCAGGAAATGAGTTTTTGCTGCGTCAAAGTTAAAATGGAGAGTGCCGGGTGGCAAATGAGACAGCTGCATCAATTATTGAATGAGAGTGCTCACTCGAGGACTGCAAAATTTGTCTGCCTCGTTTGAGTGTGTCAGTGCAATCACGTGTTGTCCTCAAGGCTTCTAGAAACACATTTTTCTGAGCTCACCAGTGTCATGTGTCATGAATTTACTGCATGTGACATGATGAATCAAGCCATTGCAACATCTCAAGGCTATGGAAGCCTGGTTCCGCCACCAAATAAAGAATAAAACAAGATAATTGTGAGTTTTTATCTTACAATTCTGACCTTTTTTCTTGCAATTGTGAGTTTACATCTCACTGTTCTGACTTTTTTTTTCAGGATTGCGAGATATAAATTCACAATTGAGAGAAAAAAGTCAGAATTGCAAGATAAAAACTCACAATTGCGAGTTTTTTTGGTAGAAGTTTATGTTGTTGCTGATTAAGAACAGCCCATACCTCTAACCTGTTTTTAGGTTACAGTGTAAAAAGCTTTACTGACCACACCAGTACTTTTACATTTTATACTAATTTTAATACAGATTCTGCTTATATACTTAATTTACACATAATTTTTTCATACTGATATTAAAAGACATTCGATACATTCAACTGCTGTTTTTTTTTTTTTTTTTAATTAATACTTATTAGAAAACTGTTCTGTTGTAAAATTGTCATACAACGTACAGCAACTGTCATTTCATTTACCATCTACTGTAAAAGCCATGTTCAAGTACCATAATAAACATTACTGATGCCTAACAATTTTCCCTTCTTGTTTTATATCTCATTTTATCCTGTAACATAATATTTATGCATGTACTTTTTCTATGTTCTGTACTGTCATTACTATGCAAACTCTGGCATTCATAAAGATATTTTGCAAAGCATATACCAGATTTAAATGAAGCTAATTATAATTATGTTTTCATTTGTGTTAATTACATTTTTCTCCCTAGAGCTCACATTTGATTAAAGATCCAAGACGCACCATGTGAGCTCATTTCAAAAATCAATTTGTCACTAATTAACCAATCAATTTAGGATACTAATTTAAGAAATGCGTCATAGGAACAGAGTGGTCTGTTTTCTTGAGCATTCAAAATTAACATAGTTGTATCAGTTTTCATTCCACTTTCTGGAACGAAAGTCTTCTCTGAAGATTAGACATTAGTCCAGAGTGTAATATGTCATATTATTTGCAGGGAAACGTCAAAGTATGTTATAACGTCAAATTGCACAGCCGATATGGCAATGGTGGCTATAAATCTGCATCGGAGGCCAAAATAACTGCAATCAAGACAGCATTAAATGTCAAACCAACCCAAGTAAAAATAAAGGCGAATAAATGGTCTGGTGATAAATTAAGTGAGGAAAGTGCCTGAGCGCAGTTTTAAAGTTTCTCTTAATCATCTGCACTATAAAATTAATTCTATGAACAAACAGTCAAGTAAAAGTAAGTAAATTTGATATATATTTCTGCATCTGTATCTAGTTCTAGATCCAACCAGAGAATCTGTTTTACAGGCACTAAAACAAACCCCTCCTCATGCGGATATGTGTTATATTGGTTACCATTCAGGACAAGAAGAACTCATCATGGGGCTGAGCAATTAGGAAGAGGGTTAAAGGAACATATTAAAATCCAGAAAGTCAATGAACCAGCTACATATCACTCGGAAAGTGGAAAGCTATCCACTTTAGTGGCACAGCATGATGGCTCTGGCTGCCCATGCAGCTCCCTCTGTTCATCATGAAATAATTCACCCTTACATGATGAGATGCTGATTGGTGGTTACTAGAGAACCAATTTCCTATTTTTTTGGTTGCATTCACACCAGCAGCAGGAACTGTCGCGCCTTTATTCGCGACAATTTACAAATGTCAACAACCGGTGAATGGTGGATGGCATGATCGGACCTGTTTTTGTTGTGTGTCATGGGTTTCGTGATAACGGAGATGGACACGCACAATGTACGCAATTAAAAGAGCATGCAAATTTGAGTAAATATTACAACTTGCATTGCTAAATATCATTGAGGATATTAAAAATAATACAAAACTGCAGATAACAGGTAGCTAAATGCTGTTATTATCACTATTTTCCATGTTCGTGGAGTGAATATTTTTACTTGGCTTTTTAAAAATGCTGGGTAGCTGGTGTTTCGTATGCATTTGGCCAATCAGCATACACTTACGTCACTGGTAGTTCCTATAGAACTGTTTTAGACCAGACTCTGAAAAAGTTTGGTGTTCCTAGAACTAAATATGTTCCTAGTTCTGCGGTGTGAACGCCAAAAAGTGAGAACTTCCGCCAGTAGTTCTATGACCTTTGAAAAGGTTTTTCCAGTATGAATGCATATTACTAATCAGTGTTGGGAATGTTACTTTAAAAAACAAATTGGTTATAGTTAATTCTCACAAATAGCAACTGAGTTACATAATTATAAAAGTAACTAATTACCAAGGAAAGTACCTATTGGTTTGCTTTTTTAAGAAAAATGTTTAAATATGTCAAATAACTTGGATGCCCCCAATATGAAATAAGTTAAATGAATGAAATTTATATAAAATGAATAAAATTTGTTGTTTACTCACCAGACTAATATTATAAAAGTAACAAATTACCAGGAAAATTAACTATTGTGTTGCTTTTTAAAAAATGTTTCAATATGTCAAACAAATTGGATGCCCCCAATATTAAATTGTTTAATGAATTACATGTTAAATGAATTACATTTTTAGTTTACTCATCAGACTAATATTAAATATATAATATACATATATATATATATATATGTAACAGATGGGGCTGGTAGCCATCCATCCGGCCACCAGAGGGAGCCATCTCCCGAATACTGACTGTCTGTTGTTCGTTGGTTACTTCCTGTTTGGTACACTACAAACTGTTCCTGTTTTTCACTGTGAGGTATTGCCAGTTCTCATTGCCTACCAAGTGTTTTTCATTCATTGTGTTGCCCTGTTATGACCTGCAGTGCCTGCCTTTTTTGACTTCTGCTTTTTGGATTACCGTTTCTGCCTTGTTTGCCTGGTCTGACTGACTTTTTGTGTGTTTGAACTCTGCCTGCTTCATCTACTATGATACAATCTAGTGATTTGGATTTGTTTGCTGAAGGCTAATAAACTTCTTGCATATGGATCTAACGCTGTCTTCATGTCGTCATCTATGGCCATGTCACAATATACACACATTTCTGAAAGTACATTTTTTATTAGCCCACCCCCTTGTCATCCAAGATGTTCATGTCTTTCTTTCTTCAGTCGTAAAGAAATTATGTTTTTTGAAGAAAACATTTCAGCATTTTTCTCCATATAATGGACTGATATGGTGCCCCGAGTTTGAACTTCCAAAATGCAGTTTAAATGCGGCTTCAAACGATCCCAAATGCGATTGTAAACGATTCCAGCCGAGGAAGAAGGGTCTTATCTAGCAAAACAATCGGTTATTTTCATAACTTTTTAATGTCAAACACTCGTCTTATCTTACTCTCCCTGAACTCTGTTTTTCCCCGGGTTCATGACAGTTAGGGTATGTCGAAAAACTCCCATCTCATCTTCCCCCTCAACTTCAAAATCATCTTATATCACTATTTTACCTTTTTTGTTAAGGGTGTTTGATCTTCTTTGCATGTTCACTTTGCATAGACTGGTTCAGTACTTTTGCTGTGATGTAGGATGATTTTAAAATGATTTTTGAAGTTGAGGGAGAAAATACGATCTTTTCAACATAGCCTAACTGTCTTGAGTCAGAATACACAGAGTTTAGGGAGAGCGAGACAAGATGAGCATTTAAGGTTAAAAAGTATTTAAATTTTATTTTTTTAAAAGAAAATAACCAATCGTTTCGCTAGATAAGACCCTTCATCCTCGACTGGGATCATTTACAACCGCATTTGGGATCGTTTGAAGCCACATTTAAACTGCATTTTGAAAGTTCAAAAATCCTGAAATGTTTTTCTCAAAAAAAAAAAGACAATTTCTTTACGACTGAAGAAATAAAGACATGAACATCTTGGATGACAAGGGGGTGAGTACATTATCTGTAAATTTTTGTTCTGGAAGTGGACTTCTTTAATCATGTTACCTGCGTTAGCTTGAACTGATTTGCTGAAATCAGAACAGGGGCGATAATAGGTGAGCACCAGCCAATGAGATTGCCTTTTGCACATTTCTGTTTGAAAATTTCTGCCCACTACCAGAAAAACTGGCAGTTCTTAAAAGCTGAAGAAAGGAACTCAAAGGAACAAAGGAACTCTGTTATTTTAAGAGGAAAATACAACAAAGAGTATAATTTACATGTAGCGTGTCAATTCTGTATCTTTCTTTGCGTGTGTGTGAGACAAAGCGACGGCTAGTGGTGTGCCTTCCCACTAGAGTTTATGGTATGTCAAATACAGGTATGCTGCACATCCATTCAGATGAACTGAAAAATAAAATTATAATAATATTATAATAAATTATAGTACCACTGCATTTTATTGTCAGTAACGGTAACAGCATTCTTACTAATTACTCTTACTCTTACTCTTACTAATCAAAAATTAAGTTTTGATATATTTACGGTAGGAAATTTATAAAATATCTTCATGGAACATGATCTTTACTTAATATCCTAATGATTTTTGGCATAAAAGAAAAATCGATCATTTTGACCAATACAGTGTATTTTTGGCTATTGCTTCAAATATACCCATGCTACTTAAGACTGGTTTTATTATATCACATATTTTATTATATGACATGATTAATAGCATGTTTTTAAATATGGTGGTTTTTATTCTAAACAGGGTGATTATCTCTAAGATGAAAAAGTCGGCCTTCTATTAATTATCAAGTTAATCATTGTGCCCTTTAGCCCCAAAAGCAGGGGTGCTTTTTACCCCAAATACCATATTTTTACATATTCTTTTATTATTTAAAACTGCTGTTTAAACAAAACTGAAAATCATTAAGAGGACCTTTGTCTCAAGATATAATGGATAATTTTAACGATTCTCATTTACTACATAAATCTACAACATTTTTAAAAACACATCACATATTACATCAAGTAAGCACAGAATTGACTTTTCGTTGCTGCCCGTGATCGCATCAAGGATCAGACAATTTTGCACGCGTATTGTTAAAACGCAGATGTTTTGGATGTTTGCCACTTTATTCTCCCATCTAGTGGTTTAGAGGAAAATTATATCAAAGGCGCCTTTAGCCTTGTTGTTCCCTACTTTAAATAAACTTTTGCGTGTCTCTTTAAGCATCTTGCCGTTATGATTGGTGCGTAAATAATGCTGTTACTTAATGTTTGTTATTCATGTGTGATCCATTTGCTCCGTTTCCATGATAAATTATTGTCAATGCTTTTTTAGACGAGTGCATGAGGTGTTATAAATAGATTTGTGTTTAGAGTTCTACACAAAAGGTTTAAGCACTGTAATTTGTGTGAAAACGGGTGAATAGTGTTAATTAATGATTGTGTTTTGGTAAATGACTCAATGGTTTGAAGCATTTTGCTCATTAGATGAGTTTTAGCCTGCAAGTGGTTGAAAAACAAATGCGTGAATCTGCTTACCATGCTTAACAGTTTTGTAATTACCATATTTTGATGATCAGCATAAGCGAGCTTTGTCTTGTCTTTGTAAAAACAAAATAGCTCCAGGTGAAATACAGTAATGCATGCTTTCACTGGATTCTCGCTGGTTGAGAGTGAGTGATGGAGGAGCTTGATAGGACCGCTGCTATAGATTAAACCTGGACCAAACGCATTAAACTTTTATGGTACATAATATTTCTTCTCTCACTTGCTGCATAATCAAGCAGAGCTTGGGGTAAACACATCGCTCTTTTTCCTGTTGGCTTTGACTGATTGGTGCAATTTCGTTTTTTTTTTTTTTTCCCCAGACATCTGAGAATTTGCAGAATCTGAAAGCTTTTTCTTACGGCCAGAACTCAGGTGGGTGGATTTTTCCTATTACTTTAATCACAAAATATATAACCACCCATTGATGGATTCTCATTTCATCATTCACACACAGCATGGTTTACACAATCAAAGTAATCTATCTTTCCTGCTGTGCTGTTATTCACTATCCTTTGCGTAGCTGCTTGGACTGACTTTGTTTTCCATTTCAGTTTTACACAGAACTGAAGGCTCCTAATATAAGGCACATTATGTATGTAGCATTTCATCTTCAACCTTGAATGCCTTTCATCATATTTATCATCTGAACCTCGCAAATGAAAATATGGCCACATCAAATGATGTGCAACATGTATTTTTATCCAGCAGATTGTGCTGGCTCCTAAATGACTCCTACAGATTGAAATCCAGTCATCAAAAAGTAATATGAAGGTATGAAGATGTGGAGGAGGTGTGAAGATTAGTATTTCCATTCTAGTCATTCACATATAAGCGTCATTTGAGATCTTCACTGCACTCCAGATAAAAACCCATCTAATAGATCTGGTAATAACAGTGGCAGACCTCAATTTGAAGATGAATTCAGGTGGGGATCAAAAATATCTATCACTGTTTTATTCATATGGTATCTCATCTTGGTCCACTTATATTCCCTACCATTGGTCTTTCGTCTCATCAATATGCGAACCGTATTTGATGTGGGTTCTCTTGAATCATTAATGCTCAGGCATACTGGTCTTCTTCTAAACTTCTTTGTGACCTGTTAATTAAAGTGTTGATGTTTGAAGAGCACAGTGTGTGTGGACTGTGGATTAAAGGATTGTGGCTGGAGAGCCGGAGGCGGATTTGAGGACTGAGAAGTCAAGTTGTGCTGCAAGAAATCCTCCTCCACTTTGACAAGACAGACTTGGGTGCCAGATCTATGGTGTGAAATCCTTCCCTGGTGGCTTTCCTTAAACACTAAGTAGACTTCTAGTAAGGCATTAACTGAACTTCATTGCTGTGGTACTTTCCCAAAACCATCGTTATCTTAGTAATACATAAAACATTGAGAAATGACTAAGAGCCTCAAACTGAAGAGAAAAGGGATCTTTTCCTTGCCTCCACAGCTTATCAGAAACACAGAATACAAATTAAACAATATCAATGCATTTTGGTTATTTCAAAACCATTCAAGAATAAAGCTAGATTATGAGATAACAGATTATGTACTTATATTAAGACATCGCTCAATGTGATTTTTGATTGATTCTGTCACGTTGCGTTGCTGTGTCACGTCTGGTGTGGACAGACAAATTGCTTGTCCCTGGAAGCTTATTGCATTGCGTCTGGTTAGGACACGGTGTAAGTCTGGATGATCAGAAGAGAAATGGACAATGTTATTGCGAAAGCCTCAAAACCTTAAGGGATAGAGACAGTGACAGCATATCAGTTTAGCTCAACTCCTGTCAGCTGTCAGCTACATAAATATACAAGAGCAGTGTTTTTCAGTTAGCAGGTTGTGACCCAAAAATGGGCTCCAGGTCTCTTGCAGCTCTGTTGAATTGGAGTTGAAAACAATGCTAAATGCAAATCATACAGCACAACTAATTATGTACCGTAATAGTGCATATATTTAGGAGAGCAAAATAAATACTTCCCATTTATTTTGCTGTTGATGTGAAAGGTTGTGCATCCAATCAACCACTATTATATTTTGTCACAAATGTCACCTGTCACTTCATAATAATTTAACAAATGGCCTACACTGTAAAAAATAAAAAACACAATTTGCGGAGTCAGCTTAAAATAATTTGTTACCCTGCTGCCTTTTAAGTTCAGTCAACTAAAATAAGTTTAGTCAACTTGAAATGTTAAGTTGTACTAAGTAACAACTTAGATATTTGTGTTTGCTAAACTTAACAGATGGGTAAGTAACCCAGCTGCCTTAAAATTTTAAGTTGATTCAACTCAAATATCCAAGTTGTCACTTAGTATAATTTAACATTTCAAGTTGAATAAACTTTTTTGAGTTGACTGAACTTAAAATTTTAAGGCAGCCAGGTTACAAATTATTTTAAGTTGACTCAACAAATTGTTTTTTACAGTGTAGCGTTAATAAATGTGTTTTTCTTTCTCTAACAGTTTAGGTACTGTGCTTGATGTCCAATGTAAAATCCAACCTGATCTCATGACGAAAACATACCTGTGGGAACTTTTTTTGCGAGTTTCGTGACATATTTGATGTGGCACTAAAAGTGTGACGTTGGTTTTGTACATTTCACCGCAGTTCTGACTTGAAATGTCCGTTGAGTGGCGCTATAACTTTAATGCTCTGTGACATTCTAAAATAACGTACCATCTGCACTACACCTTAACCTACCCGATAGTATGAACAAAAGCAAATGTGATGTAAAAACACATTTGCAAACATGTCGTTTTAGCTTGTTATTCGATCTCTCATCTTTCAGCTCTTTTTTCATGAGGCATGTTTTTCATGGGAATCGTACCCAAGGATTTTAGGCCGGGACACACCAAGCCGACTTCAAAGAACTAGCGGCAGTGTTGTTGCCTCGCATCGGCAGAGTCTGGACAAAAAGTGCTTGAACACACCGCACAGACTGCAAATTAACATGCGCGCTCTGTGCCTGCGTGAGAACATTTACTTATCTATATCAGCAGCTTTTAATAGTATATCTTCATCGTTTCAAACCGACACAAGATATACAAGATAAACGCAGATATACAAAATGTAAACAAAGCAGCGCTTGGTTCACTGATAGCACACGTTCATCTCGGAGGCGTCTATTTGACGTCTGCATTTACATCTGCAAGATGTATTTATTAGAGCATTTGCTCATCTGCAATACATCTATAGGACATTTCCTATCAGACGTCAAATAAATATCTATTAGATGTCTTTAAGATGTTTATGATTTAGAATGTATGTAAAACTGACATCTTACAGATGTCTACCAGATGTTTGTATACAGCAGATGCTTTCCAGATCAAGTGATCTTTAACAGACATCTTGCAGACGTACATGTGCTATCTGGGTTACTGTTTTGAATAACAGTTATGCTGATAACTTTCTTCATTTTCATGTTGTTATGATAATATTCACATATTGAAATCCTTGGATAAGATCACGTTACATAAGAATAGTCGTCTGTTTGTGCCACCTTCATTACTTACTCATTATCATCACTTTCGCTTTACCTGATAGCATACATAGATTATGGAGACATCTATTTTACGTCTGCATTTCGTCTGGAAGACGTATTTTTTACAGTGTTTGCTCACCTGCAATACATCTATAGTACGTTTCCTATCAGATGTCAAATAGATGTCTTGATAGCATGCATATGTCTCTAAGATGTCTGTTAAAGATCACTTGATCTGGAAAGCATCTACTGTGTACGAACATCTGAATACGTCTGCAAGATGTCAGTTTTACATACATTCTAAATCATAAACATCTTAAAGACGTCTAATATTTGACATCTGATAGGAAACGTGTTGCAGATGAGCAAACACACTAAAAATACATCTTCCAGATGTAAATGCAAACATCAAATAGACGCTATCAGGGGACGTGTGGAACACACCCAACAAACTAGCCCGATGGCCAGACGGCGTGGTGTGTCCCGGCCTTAAGTCCAATTCCATGCCAAGTAAGCTACCAGTCAGGCTTGTTACGTCCAGAAAGCAAAACATATAGAGCTGTAATCATAACTGTGTACGAAAACGATTACACATGCTCGCTGTTTTACCGTCTCCAGTGTTCATTTCTTTTAGAAACTGCAGTGATATGTATTTATTGTTATTAATTTCGCATCTTGCGAAAAAGTTCCCACAAATACGTTTTCGTCATGAGATCAGGTAGGTAAAATTTGGATCATCTAGTACAATCATTGAGAATCAATGTTCCAAATGCAGTTAAATAGAGATGAGATACAGAGCAGCTAATTATCATATCTTCATACACACGTGGTTCATTCAAATGCTGCTCTCATCCAGAGTTCCTAATTTGGCTAAATTGGCCGTTGAGAGGAAAAATGCCAGATGGCACCCCTGAATATTGACAGACTGTCGAGGAGAGAGCCAATGATGTCAGCATCCCAAAGGCATTTTCAGGTTCTGCTTGGTGAACATGAATCAAAAAGTTACTTTCTTAACACATGCTAATGGTCCTATTGTCCATTTTTCATTTAGTGTACTTAATTCCCTTCCTTAATACAAACTAATTTGGTTTTGATGTGAAACGCATGGATGACATCACCAATCCCTCTTATTTTTTAATGCTTTCCTCCAAATCAATAACAGAGAGCAATTTATGAGTGAGTGAAATCAATCCCTAGTTCCCCACCCTACATTTCTTTCCCTAGTTAAATATGTTGTTTCACATGGAAATATGTAACGGAAGTGAATTGCGAATTTTCTCATGTTCACTAAAGTTTCCAAAAAACCTGTGCTGCCGGTGACCAAAAAGCCCTGTAAATGTTTCTGAATGTCTGTGTTATCTAGAAGTGGGTGATAAAATACAGAGTAATAGAGTGAAGTATTGCACTGACAATCAGTGAAATTGGTTTTCTCAGAAAGACCCATATAATTTACCCTGTAGAGAGTCTCCTGTTGCCTTCAATGGGCATGTCCAGGCTTGATGTATAGTCCTGAAATTGAAATAAATTTGGCACTTGTCTACTCCTTAACAACTGATACAAATCAGCAGCCTCATTTACACACACCGCAGGGCCTAATGCACAGGTTCAATATTTTGACGTGTTTCAGTGCAAATGGAGTCTTTGTTATTGGGGAGTTGGCTAGTGCCAATTTTCTTGCATCATTTTGGAGTGCACTTGCAGCCGGTGTAAATGCGACCAGCTTGAGCATGGTAAAAACAACACAGTACAAACAATATCCCTTTTTAAACAAGAAACACATTGCAAATGGTGCTAAATCTGATTGATCACTGACTGAGTTCAAGAAGCTGATTTAACTCTATTTAAAATCTACTCTCTAAAGCTCCAGCACACATTTGAGACCATCACTAAACAGGTGACAGCATATATGTTTTACAGAGAAGAGAAACAGACAGAGGTACTGGACCTACAGATCAAAGAGAATGGTTTATATTTTGGTTGAGCAAACACACTGAAGTGATCAGCAAGTTATAGCTAAAATGAATTGTTTCTGTCTGGGTAAACCTGCTTGACATAATTTGGTCGAGCCGCAGTTGCAAGAACAATTTAGCCACTAGATGGCCTTCTAAAATCATGCAAATGCTTGTCAGCTGATTCACAGTCTTCAGTAATCCTTTGCGTAAAACGTATTATAGTTAACCATGCTCTTGTCCGTGGAAGGTGAAAGATATATTGCAGAAAACCATGTGTGGTCCATTCACTGTCCTGAACATCTGCTGGTTCTCATCTTTGAGTTCATTTTTTTTTTTCAACAAATGCAGAGGGAGCCAGAGCAGGGCAGTCGTTTTAGGTTGTTATTTAAGAAAATATCACTTTCCACCACACTGTTGCAGTGCTCGACTGGATCACAGAAAATAAATTTGGAAGATTCTTGGAACACTGGAAGTTCTTTACAATGAGTTTCTTTTGCTGACTCAGCTTATAAAATCTAAAAGCTAACTAATGTGATGACTGGGTGATGAACACACAATCAAATGTCAAAAGTTACCATGATCACATCAGACTCATATGGTTGTGAGGACATTGTGATGATTATTAAATGTCAGAGGTTTCAACATGAACGAAATAAGCTGAAGTTAATGTTCTGCTTGTTTAACACTTTTTGACGTTTAAACAGAAAAATAGGGGTTTAAAATTGTACCTTTTGGAGGTACAACAGCTTTGCGCTGGAGCAATACCCTTAAAAGGACACATTTGTACCTTTTTTTACCCACAATAGGTACATATTAGCACCTTAGAGTAGTAATACGTACCCTTTAGGTACTAATATGTACCTATTAGGGGTAAAAAAGGTACAAAGTTTTTTTTTTTTTTTTTTTTTTTTCCATCACTTATTTCTGATGTGATACTTCAAAATGCACATTAAAACAAAGTGATGGAAGCATAGTGTGTTTATAATTAAAAAAATACATTAAAATAACATAATAAAACACACAAATTTGCAATATCAAGCAGCAAAATACGTTTTGTACACCTAAGGAAGTCAGACCCATAAAATTTACAAATGGCTGCACCCGCTCTTACGGCAAAAAATGGTGGATAGATTTCATTGGTTCATTCTTGACTTTCGGGAATAAAATCAAAATTGTAGTTTTGTCTTCAGTCCATGTCTGTTAGCTCTCCTAACAGTTGACTAGATGAACATTTAACAAATATTCATATTATACACTTTTTCTCAACAAAACTTTTAATGACACATATTAGGCTATACAAATTTTAGTTGAATAAAATGCTGTTTGTAATAAGAATGTCCTTCCACCCTACACAACCTGCCACAGACTAAGCAGCAAATCATTGCTTGTCATTGTTTTTGATTAAGCTTGTATTTCTTTTATTTATTTTATATTCTTTTCCAGCCGTGACTTAGCTATTAAGGAAGTGTCTTCATTTGTTTTGTCTGTGGTACAAGCTGTCATATGTGGACACTAAAGGCTATTTAGCATCACAAAAGCAAAATTAAACTGAAATTTATTGCTGAAAATGAGGTCCAATTCATATGTTTTGTTTGTCAAGATAATCTTCACAAATTAACTTTCGAAGCCTAAATACAACTGCGTAATCAAAAAAGCTAAACGCAGGCTATAAACAAAGTACACTGCGATCATGTCCTCAGCATCACCATCACTAAGCTTCCAACAGCTATTTCAGTCTTTATTTAAAATCTACAAGCTAAAGCATTTGCTAGAATTTGTTAGAAGAGTTTGTAAAAGCACAAATACAAATGCAGTGAGGGTGTGATTTAATATCTTCGACAGGCTCTGTAGTTCTTTTTTCAAAAAAAAAAGTAAAAGTAAGGCTGCATTTACACCGCAAGTCTTAATACACAGATCCACCTATCTTTTGACCATATCTGATACTTTTTTGGCCCGCCTGTTTACATTCACTTTAGACATGAATGGTATCTGATTTCTGTGTTAATTCCCACCCTAAAATGATTGTCAGTGATCGCTTACCATGCACATGGTAGACCCTCAAGTTCTGAATGGCCGTGCTATTAAAATTATTTATATAATTAATGTCGAGCGGATATTATTATTTCCCAGCAAGGACAACAGCTGCCATGGATGTTTTGCAGCATGGAAAAAAATTCATTTGTTATTTTATCTACAGCTCGTTTGAGATAGAGTTCTTTAGTAAAATAAAGTAGCGCCAAGATGATATTTATTTTAATGAATTTGAATTAATTGACCCTTACCAAAAACCTGCCCTCCTTAGTTACTGTTTCTATGTCTGAAAAACAATGCCGCTCTCACACTACACATCATTTTCTCACGCAGTGAAAAATATATCGCGGAACAAAAAGGAAACTGACAACACGCCGACAGACCAGGTTACTTCTGGTATGAAATAAGGTCTCATCTTTAAAATGTTGTCATTTTTTAAAGAAATTCAAACAATAAATATCGTTTTGTGGCTCTTTAATTTACTCATAATTTACTCATCCCCTTGTCATCCAAGATCATGTCTTTCTGTCTTCAGTTATGAAGAAATTATGTTTTTTGAGGAAAGCATTTCAGGATTTTTCTCCATGTAATGGACTTCATTGGTGCCCCAATTTTGAACTTCCAAAATGTAGTTTAAATGCAGCTTCAAAGGGGTCTAAACGATCCCAGCCGAGGAAGAAGGGTCTTATCTAGCGAAACAAACACTCGTTTTTTTTCGGAAATAAAATTTTGTGTACTTTTTAAGCACAAAAGCTTGTGTAGCACAGACTCTGGAATGCGCGTTCACATACTATTGAATCACATCAGAAGGTTATGCGGAACGTAGGCGGGACCACAGACCCAGTGTTTACAAAGCGAATGCGCAAAGACTAAGAAAGTGCAAGTAAGTCAAACGCTGTTTACAAACAAAAAGGTACAACGATGTCGGACGATTCTGAAGTTGTAGGAGAAAATAACATGGAGTTTTTCGACATACTGTACCTTTTTTAGCCGGAGTACACAGACGATGAACTTGTGGTGATTCGAAGACGTGATTCATAGTAGTGATGGGATGTTCGGTTCATTTTACCGACTCTGACCTTTGAGTCTCGTTCAGCAAAAAGATCAAATCTTTTTTCGAGTCATTTTGTTTATTTTAGCAAAATCAGCATCATGTGACAGCCCCATAAGATGAACGAACGACTCAAAAAACCCGAAGACTCGAAACAACTAATTCCAGTACAGAACCTGAACGAATCACTCCCCGAGACGACTCGTTCTTCACATTATAGTCACATTAACGATTCGTTCAAAATGAATGAATTGTTCAAGAACGACCCGTGGATGCGCATCCCAGAGCCTGTGCTACACGAGCTTTTGTGCTTAAAAAGTATACAAATTTTTTTTTTAAAAACAATGACCAATCGTTTCGCTAGATAAGACACTTCTTCCTCGGCTGGGATCATTTAGAGCCCTTTGAAGCTGCATTTAAACTGCATTTTGGAAGTTCAAATTCGGGGCACCAATAAAGTCTGTTATATGATCGTCTTTTCTTATTTACTTAAAGCATAAAATAAACATGAAAGAATATCAGAACTTAGATTTTATTGCAAACGTGAAAATGTGTTCGTTTATACACAATTTTTCAAGTTTACGTCCACCGAAGTTAATCTACTCTCTGTCAGATTTGTTTGTCGGACAAGGGTCAGTTAACGAGGGAGAACGTGCGAGCAAATGTGAAGCTTGCAAACAAGTGGAAGGTATCACCTCATTGCTGAGAATGTGGCTTTTAGTAGCTAAGCTGTTATATTTATAAAATTCAAACCAAATTCAAAACCAGCTCTCGAATGTGCAATTTCTTACTTACATAAAGTTTCCATCTTAATAAAATGTGAGCGCATACAGCACGCCGGCATTAAAACGCTATGTTTATGGGCAAACGTGTCTCTCTTGCTTTAGGAGTTCGGATATCGGATATGTGTGTTTAGATGCAGGTCAGTTGTCCAGATATCAGATATGTATCCGATTAAAATCCATATTTGGAAGTGGCCCAGATCGGATGCGAAAAAAAATCTAATCTTGCGCGGTTTTTTTTTTTTTTTTGCATGTGTGCAACAAATTTTGATCTGTGTTAGATGTGAGCAAAAAAAAAAAAAAAAACTTTTTTTTTGTTTGTTTTTGCGCCAGTGTGAATGCAGCCAAAGTGTTTTTACTGATGTATTTTATGTTGTAGAATAAAACGTGACAACGTCTTGAGCTTGTAATAGACCTTATTTCTGGCAAAAAAAAAAAAACAAAAAACATTGGTCTTGGGACAATGGAACCGGAAATACTAAAATGCTAACTCATTTCCGGACTTTAGCATTCATTCCTATACTGACTATCACTATTTACAAAAGGGATGAGCCATATGATTTACCTCACGCCAACATCCTGTTTCAACATCGGAACGGAAGCTGTGCCAATGTCTTTATTTCATAAATGTTTAAAACTTTTTAAACATATGTGAAAATGTGTTTCCTATTTGACCTTTGGGTTGGATCAGTGGCATTTACCATCTAGACCTCACCTCCTCTTTCCTTTTGGAAACATTCAGCTTACCTCATCCATGATGCATCCCAGGCCTGAACACGGAGTTGTTTTCCTTTTGTTAAAGGTTTAACCTTGATCAGTTAGTGCCAAGAATGAGCTCATTGTTAGGATCCTGCTTGCTCTTGATAAAGAAAGGTTGCATGAGGAATGTAGTGAATGGTTCGATTTTACTCTGGTATATTTCTGAGGTCACAGTCAATACACCTCCATGTGGAAGAGTTACACCATAACTGACTCATATGTATGATAACATTAGCATAGCTGCTGTCTGCTCTCTTTGATGTTGATGGTTACTACCGAAGGTTTTAAGACTAAACATTAACTTTTGATTCACTGCGTCAGTCAACACTGTCATGACGTCAATCTCCAGTGGCTCTAGTCACATTTACAGCTAATGTAACTGGCTTAAATAAACGTTTCTGGATGAGAACCCATCAGCAAAGATGGCAGCATTCCAAGGAAGTGTATGCCAGCCAATCAACTGCAACTGAGATGAATGGGAATGCTAACAGATGCCTTTTTCCAGGTATCACATACCTCCTAAAGACAAACAGCTGAGAGCCTATTTATACATGTCTCTCTGTACAAAGAACATTTCATGGTGGGAATTAAAAGAGGTTACTGGAAGATTTCTGGTAATGCAGGTTTCAGAAGTGACAGAAGAACCTTTGTCTTGGGTGACAATGTGTTCATGCGCATGTGTGCTTATTTGTGGTTCTAGCAAAGCCTTGAGTCATCGTTTATAAGTGTTTAATTGTTCTTTGGAGCACTGTCTGTTATATTTACACTAGCTTAGAAGTGTTTAAACATGCCACAAACACTAAATTCGAGAGAAAACTGGGCCGTTCTCACAGTCGGCCTTAACTTCCATTTTATGTAAGGTAGATTAAATGGAACTCAATTCACCATAAAGCACTTTATGGCTCATTTGGCTGGATTCAAATATGGAATGATCGCAGTAAAGATTGTTAATTACGCATAATGCAACTATATTTTACAGCAGCTTGGCTGCAGCTTTGTCATTTCATTTGTGTGTGTGTGTGTGTGTGTGTGTGTGTGTGTTTAGATCCATTTTATGTAAGAGTGTTTCAAAAATAACTTCCTCAGCTCTTGTCTTTGGCGTAGAAAAAGTAGTTTATTCAGAAATGAGAATTCGTTTATCATTTGCTCAACCTCATGCATTTTAAATCTGTATTCTTGTTCGTTTTTGAAGAATTTTTACACAGCGCTTTTTGTGCTTTGAATGGACTATTCATTTCAGAGCAGGAGGCATTACCCCACACTCGAGGGACATGAGTTTCCCAAACAGCCCATGACAAAGAGCTCTAAATTTCTCAGTGTGTGTTCCCAGCATTCAATCAGCTCACATCAATTCCTCTTGTTTGGTGCTGAAGGCCAGTAGGAGTTCTCATGTCCCATGAATCAATGCAACAGGGGCAGTCGCCTCAACCGCGAAGCACAGAAATGAATTATGAATCAATTCAAAACAAATGAAAACTGGCAAAGGCTGCAGGGTAATTCTCCCAGGACTACAGTAGGCGATGTCATTCTTTTGAAAGCGGAACGCTGTCTAGAATATAGTTTCATTAAAAAAAAAGCTTTTTTAAATTATGTCATATGGTATTTTAAAGTGTCCTAATATTGTGTTATCGTCCCCTACAGCAGGTTTAAATGTATCTAAGGTCAGAAAACATTGTAATTTCCTCAGAATATACATTGAGTCATTTCTCAATAGCTGCGTTTCCATTACCCTTCAAAGTGTGCAAATTGAAATTGCGGTTTGAAAATACGCCTAATGGAAACGCAGCAATTGCTCAAAAACTCCCATATATCGCAAAAAAAGTTTTTATGAGGTGGTTTTTCAGGCGAATCGAAAAAAAGGAATATTTCACAAAACTGCAATGGAATTGTTTTTTGTTTTTGTTTTTTTTTTTTTTTCACATTTATAGGTCACATGACGTATGTAAAAAGTCATACGGTCATTCTTCAACCTCCAAGAAACACTTCATACGTGGCCGCTCTCAAGTATAAGTGGCTTTCCCTGCCATAAATGCTTAGACCATTTACACTGCACACGTCTGCGGCGCGTTAAGGCTCCGACGTGCGGCCACTCAGTCAATGCTTGTGTTTATACCATTCAACACATTTACCTGTTTTCAAGCATGTATGACTGACAAATATGCCTCACATTAAGTTCACAAGTTTGTTTATGCTAAAACTGTGTAAACCAAATGGATAGGGATGAGTCCCTTTTTCGGGAAATGATGGAGATGGCTAACTTTGAATGCGTTGATTAACTGTTAGCGAACAGGAATGACTGGAATATTTCTAGCGTCATGGCTGTTTGATAATTTACCGGACTCTTATGTAACAACAGAATGGCATTCAGATGCTGTCTCCGTGCTGCTTCTGTAAAGATACACGCATATGACTCCTTCGATTAAATATAGCCAAAATCCATTTCCATGACTTTAAAAAAAAAATTATAATTAACATTGGTTAATGGAATAATTCGCAATAATTTTTTTATCGACATTTAGAAAATATCACCAAAGTTTTGCGCAAATCTGTAATGGAAACCGCCTAATGATTTTGAAACGGTTCATTCGATCAGGTCGGTAAACCCCTCCCTTCTATAAGTCTACTCTGCTCTGATTGGTCAGCTGACCAAGCCTGTTGAGACTGGCACAGAGAGGAGTATTCGAGCAAGTTAGGAAGCACTACCGTCTGTCTTGCCAGGTCCGTGGCTGTTTTTGTTGTCTGCAGTTCAAGCAACCCCTGTAACATCATATTTAGCTCCTGGAATGTGAATTTACCAGGGGAATTCTGTCAAAAAATGTGTAATTTACACCACGGAACATGATTTTTTTAAAAATGGGGGATCCCTTTCGAAACGTAATTGGGCTAGTTAGGGCTAGTTTTGAGAAGCAATTGGGTGGGTTTTGTTGTGAAAATCCTGGCAACCCTGGCTACCATTGACAAAGCATGCACCAAAAAAAAAAAATATAGTGCTCTAATCCGTTCTTAAAATAGTGATATAAAAACATTTTGTTTAACACTTTGTGCCCACAGCTAAAGTTTAGCTGCAAAACTGTAAACACTTAACAAAACAATAACGGTGGATACGTTAGCCAAGTGCTAACGTGACTAACTGATGAAACAACACAGTTTGTTAAACAAAATATGTTGACATTTTTTTTATTATTACACAAAGTAATTAGAACAACGACAGTCTACATTAATCAACACATTCTTAGTAAATAGTGGGTTCACAGCGAATTCTCAGAACTATTTCAGTAAGACGGTAACATTGTGGTTTACCTGGAAACCTTAAGCTGCACTAGGTTTACATCACATATTAACAGAAAAACCTTGATACTTTGAGCGCTGAGTTGAAAATGTACACATAATGTATCAATCGAAGTTTAAATTTACTGATTAAAGAAGCAGTCCTCAGTAAAATGATGAGCACACAACAAAAGTTTTGAATTGTATTGCTGTGGTATCGAAATGAATTCGAACCACTGATTCTTCACATTATCATCTTTCAGCAATGAAAACAAAACAGACTCGCTTTGACAGCACAGAACACAGCGTCTTTTTGACATGATGTAAAAACTAGTGGAAGTGTTTTTGGGCAGGTCATACTGTTCCTATTTCACGGGCAGGTGGAGATTATGCAAATGTGTTATCTAGTGACATAGATCGGTACCAGCGAAATGATTCAAAAATATGACAACTCATATTTCTTTTGAGAGACAATATCTTTATTTTTCATGCTCATTTTTGATTAACAATTTTGCAGACTGTTTACATTGAAGGATAGCTACGTTACAAACTGCTATTTTTTTTTTTGTTTTACCGAAAATCCATATGACTTGCTCTTTAAATAATTTTTATGTTTTTTTTTTTTTTTTTTAGAAATTACTACTAAATTACTACTTAAAAAAAAAAAAAAAAATCCCAATTTAAGATTTATGTATTTATGTTTAATATAATATAAAATATAAATACAAAATTATATGAAATGTCCATTTGTTTAGATTACTCATATAGAAACAGGTACAGTTTCTATAACCATGCTAATAGACTAAATAACCAGGTTTACATATTTATCATAAATAAATTACATTTTAACAATTAATTTTTACGAAGTGCACCTTGCTTGTTACACATATTTTAACCTCTTTTTAACTGAATAAATTTAGTTTTTATGCTGATGAGCAATTTGGAAAAATGTATTTTATAAATGTTTATTTAAATAAAATCAAATAGATGCAAAGAGTTAATATTAATTCATGCAATGGCTTTTTGAATATAAAAATCGTACCTGTTTTCAAGCATGTATGACTGACAAACATGCCTCGCATTAAGTTCACAAGTTTGCTTATGCTAAAACTGTGTAAACCAAATGGATAGGGATGAGTCCCTTTTTCGGGAAATGATGGAGATGGCTAACTTTGAATGCGTTGATTAACTGTTAGCGAACAGGAATGGCAGGAATATTTTTAGCGTCATGGCTGTTTGATAATTTACCGGACTCTTATGTAACAACAGAATGGCATTCAGATGCTGTACTGATGAACTGAGCTCCTTCGTGCCAGTCAGATGTATGAGCGCAAGGAAGGCATTTACCGGATGCACCCAGGTCTAAGAGAAACATCCAGACCTGGAAGATCTCACACGCGCTCACAACTCGATAAGGCCTTTCACACTCACTAAACAAGTATAAAGCAGTTTAGTGTATTTTAGTTTGTCTGGAGCAACCAAGCGATTAACAATAACAGTTTAAACTAACTGAAAATGCAAAATGAATCATCAGGTTTATTCACACCATGAAGAGCATACTGTGCAGAATTCAGTTAGTTATTCTTTTCCCAGCAACCGATGAACCTACGCCTTTGCATCACACAACATCTGGTCGTCATGACAGCAAAGAGGGCTTGGCTTTCTCGTAAAGCCTGAAATAGCAAATCTATATCCTCGGTTCATCGCTTGTCGAGGTTCTTCAGGGAACTGCAGGAATCTGTCTCTATTTTTCTGCCTTCCTCAACAGCATGTTATTAATCTGGATGTAGTCCACTTTCAAACATTTTCCTGCCTGTTTACATATGGTCTGATACATTTCCAGACCATTTTATCCGCACGCATACCGGAGCAGATGGAACATATTTCATGCACGTTTGCTCCGTGCCGTGATTTTGCATATTGTTTACAGTTATGGTACGCCATTGGGTTGCAACGTGATGTAAAGTCTGGCTCCTGAAGCAAAACCAACTGAGAACCACTGACGTAAACACAATCTAAAGCACGACAGCATGACCTTTTCATTGTATGTTATTTAGACAATGTTCTTCACAGTGAGAAGAGCATGTGACAGCTACGCAAACAGCTCTGTCAGCGCTGACATACCATGACATTAAATGAAGGGCAGGGCTTTTTTCGTCCAGCGTGCGATTGTGTCCTGTGTTTACACATTTGTTCAAAGGCCTTTCCCTCCACTTAGGAGGAATCACACATCAGTGCCAACAGGAATTTCAGTGGAAGAATTATAATAACTAATGGTTAAATAAGCCCCAGATGACCTTTTTAAAAGCAAAATACAGTATGATTACTCCAGTGTGTGCAGTAAATCTGTCATCTGTAATGTAACGGCAATACAGCCCTTATGGGGGAGAAAAAAAAAAAAAAGTTTATCCAAGTGTGCTATTAGTATACTTCTTTTAAACTTAAAATAAGAAAAGTACACTTTCAGTCTACTTTTTATGTACTTCTCAGAAATATACTTAAAATGATATTTAGATATACCTGACTTATACTTAGAAAAAGTCTAAATGTATTTGAGCTATACTTGTGCTTCTAGAATTCATGTTTTCATTATTATACGGTAGGGAGCGCTATTACAGATATTCAGTACAGAATCTCCAAAACACAAGCGAAGAAGAAACCAAAAAAACAGATGCTTCCACACGTAATCTAATACGATCATCAGACATAAGACAGCATCAAAACTGTGTAACATTATGGAATAAAATGTCGAATGATGAGAAGGTAATAATGACTGTCAAGCTTTGGAGTGTTGATCGACTTCATCTACATTTGATTATCATTCTGAATCCAATTCATAGTCTTTTTTCAGTTTTTTGTTTAAAATGTTTATTTATTTATTTATTTATTTATTTTCAATTTATAAAACTTACCCATATGCAGATGTTTATATAAAAGAATCCATGAGCCTAGAATAAAATGTTTTCGTTTACAAGCAGATACTCCGTTCTTTCTTTTGATATTTTGTTCAGGTATTAATATAACAGAATATATACAAATTAATGCCTAAATAGGGACATAGTGGTCTACCTAAAGTATTATGTAAAGTTCACTTTTAGTATAGTTGCAGTACAAACTAAATACTTAGATGTACACTAGTTGTGTACTCAAAATTTACTACAGTTAGAAAGTTGGCCAATTTAGTCCCAAGAAGTACTGAAATAGTACACTTACAAGTATACTACTAGTACACTGATATTTGTATACTTACTACATAAAGTATACTTAAAATATACTTAAGTATACTTAATGAAATAAACTTGAAGTATACTTCTTTTTGGTAAGGGAGCTGCAGGTCATTGCAATTTTGCATAATCTCACTACAGTACAATTATAGTTAAAAATATACAATTTGCACTAAAACTAAAGTTCTGTGAAATACAGTTACGCTAAATCTAGTGGAAACATCATGTTTGTCTAGCAGCTGCACAGCACACTGAACTAGACTCCTGTAATGTGGCTGTTGGCATTAGAACTGTGTCAGTTTTTATTTTGTGCATATTACTCAACTGCAGTTGTAAAGTTAAACTGCCAGCAGCTATGAATGTTTTTGGTCGGTGTGTGACTGTTTCACACATTCTTTAGATGTGACTTCTTTGTTACTTGCCAGTTGGCTTCAGGCATCTTGAGTATGATTTTTGTTAACCATTTAAGTGAACTTTTTAATGTCATTACATTTTGATTTGATCATATATTTTAGATTTATATATTTTAGTAGTAGCTGTTACCATAGTGCAGTTCTCGGGAACAGCTACAGCAGTATGGGAACGAAGTAACTGGAAACCTGGACACAGTTTGAAAAACATTCATATGTAACAGAACCACACGTGTGGAAAACTTGATACGATATTACCAAAACGTTTAGTATTACAGCACAGTGTGGTAAACTGGAATGGGCAACACTTTATTTTAATAGTCTACTTTAGACATTCTGCTGTCTATAATTAAGTAACTTTGCAACTACGTGTCAACTACCCTGCTGGGAAAAAAAAAAAAAAAAAAAACACGCTCTCACACTACACATGTTCTCACACAGTGACAGACAGAGAAGATTATTTCTGCTATGAAACAAGGTCTCAGCTGAAAAATGTTGACATTTAAAAAAAAAAAAAAAAAAAAAAAAAAAACTAACTAAAAATGATCCCTGAGGTAAAATGATCCCTGAGGGCCGGTGTCCCTGCAGAGTTTAGCTCCAACCTTGAAAAAAAAACTGTATCCTGAAGACCTTGATTAGCTTGTTCAGGAGTGTTTGATTAGGGTTGGAGCTCCAGGATCAATGTTCCCCACCCCTGCTCTAAAGAGAGTGGCATGTAGTTGCACAGTTACATACAGAATGTCTAAGGTAGACTATTGGAAAAATGCACAAGCCTGGAAGGCAGTAGATTGTTTCAGTCAGGGGTGTCTAAACCTGTTCTTGCAGGGCCACTAGGCTTCAGTTTTAACACTAATTAAACACACCTGAACCAGCTAATCAAGGTCTTCACTAGAAACTTCCAGGCAAGTGTGTTGGAGCAGGTTGGAGCTACATTCTGTGGGACATTGGCTGGTTCTCACAATAACCAGATAAACTTGTAAACGACTTGTAGTCAGTTTCCATCTTACTTAATTCCCTTTGAAACAGACACATACTGCTTCATTAAAGGAGTAGTTTACTTCCAGAACAAAATTTACTGATAATATACTCACCCTGCTGTCATCCAAGATGTTCATGTCTTTCTTTCTTCAGTTGTAAAGAAATTATGTTTTTTGAGGAAAACATTTCAGGAACTATCTCCCTATAGTTGACTTCAATGGTGCTCACGAGTTTGGACGTCCAAAATTCAGTTTCAATGCAGCTTCAAGGACTCTAAACAATCCCAGTCGAAGAATAAGGGTGTTATCTGGCGAAACGATCAGTCAAAAAAATAAAAAACGTATATACTGATCAAAGATGGGAGTTTTCTTCATACCCTTAACTGTATTGACCTGGATTACACAGAGTACGCATAAGCATGGCAGAGCTAGACAAGATGAGCATTTGAGGTTAAAAAGTATAAACATTTTTATTTTTTTTAGAAAATGACTGATCGTTTTGTTACATAAGATCCTTATTCCTCAGCTGGGATAGTTTAGAGCCCTTTGAAGCTGCATTTAAACTGCATTTTGAACGTTCAAACTCGCAGGCAGCAGTGAAGCCTGCTATATAATTCCTGAAATGTTTTCCTCAAAGAACATAATTTCGGCTAAAGAAAGAAAGACATAAACATCTTGGATGACAAGGAGGTGAGTACCTCTGGTGAAAAAAACAGCATATGTTGGTAGGTATGTTTTGATGCTGGTTTAAAGAACCAGCTTAAACCAGCATCAAAACATACCTAACCAGCATCCCAGCATCAAAACATACCTACCAGCATATGCTGTTTTTTTCACCAAGTACATTATCTGTAATTTTTTTGTTCTGGAAGTGAACTACTCCTTTAATTCATAGACAAACCTTTCTATGATATTCCCAGGTCATT
This sequence comes from Cirrhinus mrigala, assembly GCA_036247105.1. Taxonomy (NCBI): domain Eukaryota; kingdom Metazoa; phylum Chordata; class Actinopteri; order Cypriniformes; family Cyprinidae; genus Cirrhinus; species Cirrhinus mrigala. The sequence goes on along the minus strand of CM070009.1, from coordinate 36,131,819 downwards.
GTGTATATTATTACTCATCTTGTATATTGTCTTTTGTATTGTACACTGTTTTATGCATGCTTATGATACAACCACTAGTTAGGGATAGTTCACACAAAAATGAAAATTACCTCATGATTTACTTAACCTAGAAAGTGTGTATGACTTTCTTTTTTGACGATGTATGTATTTGACGATGTATCCAAATGCTAACGCATTCCTACGGTAACACAGTGAGGCAGGTGCGCTCATGTTTATGTTTTATGTTTGTGTGCGCCGGCGCGATTACTTCAGCTTTCCTCATACCAGCAAAATCAACTTAAACAAAAACAAATGTCGCTTTCTGCCATTTGAGTTTCCTTTCTGTCACAAAACTGAACTGAAACTCAGCAAATATATCCTACATTACGTGTCGCACTGTTTTCCCCCTTGTCTAAGTTAACTAAATGAAATGTATGTCAAGTATTCCTTGTATGTATATATGTACTGCAGATTTTATAGCCTATATATGACATTATAATTTGATATAATATTTAGTATTTTCACATGTAGGTGGAAAAATGTTTTAATTTGTACTACTGTCTGTTAAAAATAAATGAAAAGAAATCTAGCACAGTAGATTTTTTTTTTCTTCTGTTGTACCGAAATTGTATCGAACGTGACCCCTGAACCGAGGTACGTACCGAACCACCTATGTACCGTTACACCCCTAATTACAACTTTATAAACCATAATCTCTCGTTGTATGTGCAACTGTGCTCACGTAGGACGTAGGCATAGCATAAGCTCTGGTGAGAAGTGGCGAACGCGGAAGCGCAGTGGAGAGAGCAAAACAAAACACCAGTCACAAATTAGAAGTACAATACATGGATTTGTAAAAATGTTGAAGAATATAAGGCAAGCATCCTTTGCTTCTGTAAACAAAACCTAATTCTCACAAGAGTAGCATACTCTCACTGGAGCTTATGTCCCATATCATATGCTGGGTGCTCATAAGCTGGTCCTTAGCTGGTCATGTGCTGGTCCATCAGCTTAAACCAGCTCAGGACCAGCTTAAACCAGCACTCATGCTTCAAAACCTACCTAACTAGCATATGTTGTTTTTTTTCAACAGGGAAGTAACTACTTATTCAAAAAAATTCCTCCACAAGAGAATATACAATTTTGGATGCAAGAATTGGCCCTCCAAGAGTGGGATTGGACACCCCTGATTACATAAAAGTGTGGCAATTTAAAGTCAGAGGTGTGGTTAGCAGTTAGCACATGTGCTACAGCCATGCTAAGCATTAGCATTCACATGGTTGATGATTTAATTCCAGCACGTTATCACTTAATGTTAAGCGGAAACCCTATTACTTTGTATCAGCTTTCTCCTATCACAGTTAATGAAATGCAAGAAAAAAAAAAAAGAAGTGGGAAAAATAATTTTCTATTTGTATAGTAAATCCATTAATTAAACTGATTTAAATACAAATGGCTTACTGTAACCAAGTGTCTTTATCTTCAGATAGGCAGAGCCTATTTGAATGGGAACAAATTATCTGTAGCAGATTCCAGGAAAGGGGTTGATATGAAAACATGAATGAATGGATATATTCCTATCTCCATTCCTCTGAATGGAGCTTGAGCTCACCTGACTGCATACATTATACGTGTATGTTTGAGAGTTGGTTTTGTTAGAGACATGTTTCTTTGAAGTCACCGCTGTAGTTTCAGGCCGACAGTACAATCTGTGAGAAAGCTTTTGGTTTTATTTGAACAAGTCTTCACAGAAGCTTACAATGGCAGAAGTGTTAAAAGCATTTCCAGGTAAAGGGGGGTAGCTGTGGTTTGACTAACTATAACTGAGTCAGATATGAATGTTAAAAGATAGCTGTTTTGAGAATGAGGTTGTGTACAACACCCACAAGTGCATCTAAAGCGTGGGTGAAACTGCTGCAGTGAGTGGGTTGTGTATATTCCTATGCTACAATTCTACAAAACACACTTTAAAATAGCCATTACACCATATATATTAAAACAAACTACACTGAATATACACCACGGGTGTTGACAGTCATACTGCTAATAAAGAAAAACTGTCATTGATTTACTTTAACCATTTGATACTCTTTAAAGGTGATGTGTGTCATTTTTTTTTATCAAAACACTTTGTCTAATTACAGCTTATACACAACTACAAGCCATTTTTAGGTTGATTTCCCCCCAAACATAACACCATGGACCTGTAAAAAGTGCTTCTCTACCACTGGGCTGACCCATGTTGGTGGAAAGCCTTTAGTGGAGTGATGTTATCTACTTTATTTAATATATCAGCATATTACTCATATTATATTATGCCAGTAAATGACTTTCATAGCTTGTCTGGAAACTTTTGCCTGTCTACATACACATTGCAATGTGATCATCCACCAATGTGTGCTTGCTTCAGTGTTTACCTACATTATCAGGTCCTCTCGCCCAGTCCTGTGCCACGAGGTAATGCACATTCTAATCATGATTTCACAGTGAAATGAAATGTCTTTTTCCATTGTGGTGCTGTGTTTGATTAAACATCCTGAATTGGAGTACTTTGCAGTATAGTGTGTATCATTCATTCCATGAAAATGAGCTATAATAATATGATGTTCAACCTCAAACCACTTAATTAGCAGAAGTTATTACTCCACCACATCATTAACAGTTCTACACTATGGGGGGTAAAAAAAAAATGGAAAAGGTACTAGTAATTTTCTGTTAGGACATTTTTTATTGAACCTATACTGGTCACTTAATTGGGTACACCTTGCTAGTACTGGGTTGGACCTTCAGAACCGGCTCAATTCTCTCACTTCTCTATGACATAGATTCACTTTTTTGTCTATATTGACATGACAGCATTACGCATTTGTTGGCTCCATGATGTAAATCTCCCATTCTGCTACATCCCAAAGGTGCTCTATTGGATTTAGATGTGGTGACTGTGAAGTCTATTTGAGTATATTAAACTCATTGTCATGTTCAAGAAACCAGTTTGAGACATGCTGCCATATCTTGCTTGAAGTAGCCATAACAAGATCCAAAGAATGGCATGAAAACAACCCCCTTACCATTACACCACCATCAGCAGCCTGAAACATTGATACAAGGCAGGATGGATTTATGCTTTCATGTTGGTTGCGACAAATTCTGACCCTACCTGAATGTTGCAGCAGAAATTGAGACTAGTCAGACCTGGCAACTTTCCTCCAATCTTCCACTGTCCAATTTTGGAGGGCCCATGCAAATTTTAACCTTAGTTTCCCGTTCTTATCTGACATGAGTGGCACCCAGTGAGCCCTTCCACTAAAGTAGGCTATCTGCTTCAGGGTTCTACGTGTTTTATGTACAGTGATGCTCTTCTGCGTACCTTGGTTGTAACGAGTGGTTATATTTGAGTTACTGTTGCCTTTCTATCAGCTCGAACCTGCCTGGCCGTTCTCCTCTGACCTCTGGCATCAATAAGACATTTTTGTCAACAGAACTGCCCCTCACTATATTTCCTCTTCTTCTCACAAGGGTTGGGCCGACAGACGATGCCATTGTTGACAGACATTACAATATTGAGTCGGCATTGTGATCCCACCCACACCCTGCCATATCCGAATACCATGTTTGGAAAGGAAATAACGTACAACGGAACCCCAAAAGGGAATAAACAAAGCCCCTAGAAGGAAAGCCTGCAACCTTTAGCCAAAAAAGCATAATGGCTAATGCTAACTAAGTATGTGGAGACCAGAGGCCATTTTATAATGGATGTCAATGGAGGGGAGGCTTCACTACGCTGAAGAAACTGCTTTTTAGAGGAAACAGCTCATCATTTAATGAATCAACAGCCTATTGGCTATCTTCAACATGTTTTACACTAACAATACTTTTGAATTGAATTATTGTTAGTTTACACAAAAAAAAAAAAAAAAAAGATTTTTTGTGACAGGTGGGATTTCGCTTACGGCACTTCTCATTCATTCCTATGGTATCCGTAAATAGCGATTGAGTGTTGCACAACTCTGACTGAAGTTTAAAGACATCAGGGCTACAATGTGATTGGTTATTAAGGCACACGTGATCTGAGTTGATCGTTACGCTTTCTCCAATAGTAAGTAATACAAACCCTCTCATCTCCCAATAGTTAGACAATTTCTGGAATAAATACAAGGTAATAGGAAAAATATATATTTCAAAGCTTTCTGAGTTTTCTCAATTATACTGTTGGGTAATTATACTTTATATAAACTGTGGGCCTCAGGGAGCCACTATTAGTAAGTGAGGCATTGATATTGCTTTTGAATGCATGCTTGCTTTTTACTTTCACTTTCGAGATTTGTGATCACACGTACTCGGCGTATACTATGGAGCAGCAGTACTTACCATACATTTTACAAGATTAGATGTTTGTCAGTTGAAACTGCAAATCATTCGCCATTGTCCTATCACTATCATCTCTCCTTACTTGGTTTATGTGGTCAGTGAAATTTTTTGTACTGTAATATAACAGGCTACCGTTAGTAAGTGTCTATCCATGTCTCCTGAGTGGCTCTGTAGAATGCGTTATTCTTTTTATTTGCCTTTCTGAATACGTATTCCTAAACACCTCTAAACCCAATCTGATGCCAATTTGGTAGACATCGCCTGACCCTACTTCTGACCATTCTCTGTAAACCTTAGAGATGTTTGTGCGTGAAAATCCCAGTAGATCAGCAGTTTTTTAAATATTCAGACCAACCTGACTGGCACCAGCATCCATGACATGTTCAATGTCTTTGAAATCATTTTTCCTCCCCATTCTGATCTTGTCCCTGTCTACATGCCAAAATGGATTAGTTGCTGCCATGTAATGTAATGTGGCTGCATTAACAATAAGGAATGGGACACTCCACACAGATCAAAACCACTTTGCTCCAGCTCATGTTTACTCAAAAAGAGCCCCAGGGTCTTTGCAGGAATGATGATGAATCTGTAAGTTTATGAGTGTTCAGTAAGCACCCAGCCCTCTGTGTATGTCATTTCCTGTCAGAGTGGTGAGTAGCCAGGATGTCTTCACTCATGTCCATTTACAGTAGCATTGATGTTTTATTCAGTACACTAATGACAAAAGACCTTGTGTAAATACGAAACTCTCCTTCCTTCAGTAGATATGGGACATGACTAAGTAATGTTAAAGCTGACACATCTGCCTTATCCTCTTGTTAGTGAGTGAGCAAATTCAATTGATTTACATTGAAAAAGAGGGTTAGTTATTAGTAAAGCTGTCAAGCCAACTCCAGCATAGCTCTTTTTTTTTCTGTAATGTAAAAGCTAAAAGTAAACGTAAGAAAGAACTACATCAGATTCAGCAAGTACAAAAGGACTGCCTAAGTATTTATTACATAACTTATGTACTGTAGAATCTAAATGGCTGGAGGAACACTTTTTTATACACCTGGAACAAATGAATTGAGAACAAAAGAAACGTGGCATCAGTCTCTGATTCATTTAGGTTAGGATGCATTGTGATCATCGGAAGGGTTTCCTGATACCTCAAATGAGTCACGTTTCTCAGACTTCCTTGAATCATTGCAGAGAGCGAGAGAATGTGGCTACAACACCTTTCACATACGCTCACTCACTCAATGCCAACGTGAGATTACCCACAAAACTGATCACAATAACATCTCTTTGTATCTTCATTCTTTCTCATGAAAGGTGGTGGGATTAAACAAACCTCCTGTTTTTAGATGTTTTTCCTAAAAAAGTCCCCAGTAATCTCACATTGTCTCTTCTCAGACAGATCCGATTTCAGTATGATCTCCAACATTTCTTATCACATTCATCAAGGACAAGATTATCTCCTCTCAGTGGGCACGTCAGATATCAGTCTGATGTCAAATATTTGTCAAGACTCGATTGAGATATTGCAACAATTTTAAATTCAGTTTGGATGCCAATTTCTTTTAGCGGTAACTGGGTGAAAATAGGAAGTCAATCCCGCACTAAAATTGGTTTAACATATATATGTAGGCCAGTATATTTGACATTCAGTTTACATCAAATCAACATCATGTCAATTTTTTAATGACAGTTTGATTTGCATATTTGACCTGTTTTTTTTTTTTTTTTTTTAAGTCCTTCTTATTCTTACAGCTCTGTACCTTTACTGTATGCCAACAATTGATTTGTCTATTTTTTGTTTTTCTAGGGAATTTTTGAAGAAACATCTCACTCTCTGAAATGAATCTGTTATAGGAGAAGGTAGTTTAACATCAAAATTATACCCTAAATGAAACACAAGCAAGAACTCCATGAGTTATGAGTCTACTGAGTAATGAAAGCGCAACTTCTGAGTAATACAGTTTTCCTCTGGGTATCTCTAACAGCTGTACTTTCTCACCTCATTATGACTGTCTTCCTCTGAGATATCCTACCCTTTCATTCAATCCCCTTGTCCTCACATGCCCTCCTAATAGCCAGAGGCTACGGGGTTAAAGTGCTCTATATCCTTTATCATTGTTCCTCAGCCATTTGTCCTCACCTGACAAATCTCATGCTATATGAGCTCGTTCTCCTCTGCTGAACTTCTGAACCACAGAAATGTGTAAACACCTGTTGCCTGGCTTGTTTCCGATTCCTGGAAAACTGGCATGCCGTTACAGGGTCTCATAATGCCACTGAAACACCTTCAGTGGTGGAAATACACATACTCAGGCGTTCTCATACAATGGAAAGAAACCTGACCACAGTAGTGGAAGTGATAAAGACTAAGAGTGTGTGCGGTCTGTAGTACAGTGTGTGTCGAGGGTCTTTTTTTGTTCTACAGATTGAGTCAAAGAGAATGTGAAACCATGAGAGAGCGGCCAAGACCACTCAAGATATGTCTCTGATCAGGATTTCCATGAGAGGAAATCTTAACGTTTGGTTACTGTAAAGCACTGATGAGTGTGAGAAGACTTTACCCAGATGAATGTATGTTGATGATTGTTTGTGTGGTTGTTTGTGTCTTTACCATAATGCAAGTATTTCTGATTAGATAATGAATATGACAGTAACTGTTTATCTAGCTCATCTAAATGAGACGATACATATACAAGAAAGAAAGAAAGAAAGAAAGCTAGTAATGACCACATAAAAATAAAAAATCGTATTTGTGTCTTGTTCTCCAGTGTAAATACCTAAAAATTCTTAAACCAATATACATTTACTTGAGAAGCAATAAATAAATAAATACAGTTGAGGTCAAAAGTTTACATGCACCTTGTAGAATCTGTAAAATGTTAACTATTTTACCAAAATAAGAGGAAACATACAAAATGCATGTTATTTTTTTATTTAGTACTGACCTGAATAAGATATTTCACATAAAAGACATTTACATATAGTCCACAAGTTGAATTTATAAAAATGACCCCATTCAAAAGTTTACATAGGGGTGACTTCAGGTTGATTGGGACACTTTTTGTCATTGAAATGACTTGGAAAAAGTGTCCCGATCAACCTGAAGCCACCCTACACTTGATTCTTAATACAGTGTTGTAACCTGAATGCTCCACAGCTGTGTTTTTTTGTTTAGTGATAATTGTTCATGAGTGTTCTGTTCTTCAGAAAAATAGATTCTTTGTTTTTTTTTTAGCAGAGGGACTAATATGAAACTCTTACAGAGGGTTCAATCACTCACTGATGCTTCAGAAGGAAAAACGATGCATTAAGAGCCGAGGGTGAAAACTTTTGAACAGAATGAAGATGTGTACACTTTTCATATTTTGCCTAAATATCCTATTTATTTATTTTTTTTAGTAGAATCTTACATGTTTCCCAGAAGACAAAATAATTTAAATTTACCCTGATCTTCAAATTCAAAAGTTTTCACCCCTTGGCTCTTAATGCATTGCCATATCTCTCAACATGGTGACAGAAGTATCAGTGTAATCTGATTACTTAACTTGCATTGCTTGTAATGTGTTACCCCCAATACTGGTATTTTGGAATTAAAAGTGAGCAAAACTAGTTGTGAAGTGCTTTTTAATGATGACTGGATTGGTCTGAACAGCTATAACAGTTATTAATCAGGCATCAGACACAGCTGACCTTTGGGGTTCAGATCAAGTGAAACTTCTTGGAGGTACTTGAAGGGCTGAGAAAGTCAGCGTGTGAACATGCTCACCTCTGTGGTGTAAAAGGCCAGTTAGCATGCATCATGTACATAATTTCTGAGAAAGAGGAAGTACCGGCTGTTGACACAGCAGCTGATGTATGAGAACATTGAGTTGTTCTAGTAACTACAATTATGCTGCATTCCACAAAGTTAAACATGAGGGCCAGGACTTCCTGTGGTCTTTCAGATTAGAGGCAGTCAGTTTCTTTGTTCGTTAAAAAGAAGAAGAAGAAGAAGAAGAAGAAGAAGAAGAAGAAGAAGAAGAAAAAACAAAAAAAACAAACTGTGAGATAAGTTGGGTGTTATGAGACGCATAGAGTACATATTTATGAAACCGAGGTACCTAGAACTTGCATTTCATAGTAACAGCCTTGTTGCTTAATTCTCTACATATTACTGGATTGAGAAATTCACAGATAATGACATCAAACTATTCATCTTCTGCTCATTGGGAAACATTGTTACACCCGATATCTGATTTACTGGAAATTTATGTGCAATAATAATTTCTCTTAAAGAAAGAAATTGTTCTATTACAAATCCTGTGTTGTAATTTTACTTTCTTCTGTGTGGAATTCCTTTTTAACAAGTTATTAGTATAAATGTATTCTATGCACAAAACAATGCACAAACCCAGACTCTTCTACTGTAGCTATACACAAACAAAATGTCATGAGCGATTTGCGTTCAAAGTGCAATTCATATCAGAATGCCATACTTGGAATGCAGCGAACCTCAGTTAGGGTAATTGCTTTTATGGATGAATGAATACAGTGCTTTTGTATGCATTTATTTTCCCTGAGGTCAACTGTAGGCTAATGTTAGCCAAGTTTATGCCAAGTCACAGTTTATTTTCTCATGTCCATCTCCAACCTTTTTCTTATATTCTAACTGTTAAAAATGATCAGGGATGCTGTTCACAATAACTTAAGTTACATAGCATAGACATATAGACAATATAACATAGACAATATAAAGCATAATCAATTGCAAATGTTAAAATGTACAACTTTCTGTCTTTACAGTGTCTCTTTTTGCCTTTACCCCACTGTCGATTGTTCAACATCACACTGCAGTGGCACAATATCTTCACATGCTACACAAGCCAGCGTCTTCCCTACTTTTGTAATATTGGCCAATGCTCAAGTATTCCACTGTTACAAGAGAACATATTAGCAGAATGCTATTACCGTGCAACTTTGGGAAGTCTTACAAATCCTACATCTTATCTTTTTTATTGATTACAGATGCATATCTTTCTTAAGTACATAGTATTTATGTGTAGTCCAGCTAAGGCAAAATTAGCTCCCCTGCTTTGTGGCATGACTGTGTTGGGATTTTAAAGTATTTGCTTTCACAAAAAAAAAAAAAAAAATGTTCCTATTCATCTATTCATGACAGACACTTAGGATAAGTTTTATTTAAGGCTGGAGTACATTACACAATTTTTGCCCCGGTTTCTGGAGAAGTTGACGCTATTTCCTGAAAGAGCCAGATTTGAGTTGACAGATTTCATGGAAAATCACAAAGTGTATGATGGTCATTGTCTCCAATTCCTTCCAGTCTAAGGATTTCAAATATGTATGATATTTTGTGCTGTTTCAGAACACGTGTTGTTTTCACTGGCCATGTGTCTCCTAGTAACAAGGCACGTGTTTCTGCATGAGTTTATTGCGTTCAGAAGAGCTTAAAAGTCTGGTACACTCTTAAAAATAAAGCTTCTTTACTGGTATCAACGGTTCCATGAAGAGCCTTTAACATCCACGGAACCTTTCCATTGCACGGACTGGTTCTGTATGGTGGAAGAAGGTTCTTCAGGTTACTGCAATGTTCAAAAAATGTTTCTTTGAAGAACTGTTCCTTGAGGGAACCAAAAATGGTTCTATGGCAGGGGTTCTCAGCTCTGGCCTGTGAGATCCATTTTGCTGCAGTTGAGTTCAGCTCCAGTGTTTACCATATATTTAATAAAAAAAAAACGGTTCTGATCAGAGGCTGGTTACTGAAGCATATGATCACACTGGTAAGATTGGCATGCTTAGGATATTTAATCTTAGACATTTAAAATGCACATAATCACTATAAACCACTTATAATAATAAGAAGAAGATGAAGAATAAACACTGATGTATATTGAAACAGCAATAACCTAATAATAGGCTAAACGTTTCACACATTTAGATTTTTTTTTTCATGTCGAAAGCTTATGTAGCTTACACATAAAGTTCACTCTGTTCTTCCTTTTTACCAGCCACTCATTTTCATGTCTTTCAGAAGAAATAGATGAAAGTGTGCTGTATATCCGACAGGTTACTACATCACACAAATAGCTCCTAAACCAAGCCATCAACCGTGATCATTATGAACTTGTTTAAAAAAAAAATACATTCACTTACATATATTTGTTTATCTGAATAGCTACAGTTTTACCGTGAATAACTTTGCATGCCTCATTTCTTAAACCCTGAATGGTGTGGTGGCAGACATGTTCGGTTTGGCTACTTGTAGCCAAGTCAATCATGTCAATAAAGCTATGTCTTTTTCTGTAGACCTAATGTTACGTCAGTTGGTGGCGATAAATGAGCGGCTGTACTACATATTAGCAAGTTATTAAATAATTGACTCAGTTGATTAATTAAAATCACTGAATCATTAACAAATGAAACGGGGGACTTAAAATAAATTATTCATTCACTTAGGCCTATATTTCTTCACAAACAAATGGGTAATTTGGGCAAACAGCACCGATGACTTTTACGAATTGACGTTTAAAGCAGAGGACTTGCAACTCAACTTGGACTTGCCCGTCAGGACTTGACTTGGGATTGGTCTGTCTTGACTCTGGACTTGACTCGAGACTTGAATGCAAAGACTCGAGACTTACTTGTGACTTGCAAAACAATGACTTGGTCCCACCTCTGGTAAAGACTCCATAAATTAAATAAAATCTATACAAACCTTTATTTCTCTGAAGAAGTGCACCAATTTGGTGGCGGTGCTGAGAACCGCTCTCTCCTCTAGAGGATGCAATAAAGATAGGGTACAACGGGGCTAAAGGCGCCTTTGATATTATTTTCCTCTAAACCACTAAATGGCAGAAAAACTTGCCATAGCACTTTCCAAAACATCAGCTTTTCAAAATGCACATGCAAATTTGGCTGATCCTTGATGCGATCGCAGCAGCAGCGCAAAGTTGATTCTATGCTTACTTAATCTAATATTTGATGTTTTTAAAAATGTTGTAGATTTAGGTAACAAATGAGAATCACTAAAATTGTTATATATATTTCAAAACAAATGTCTTCCTAATGATTTTCAGTTTTGTTTAAGATAATTAAAGCAACAGGTTTTAAATAACGAGAGAATATGTAAAAGTATGGTATTTGGGGTAAAAAGTGCCCCTGCTGTTGGGGCTAAAAGGCACAATAGTTAACATGATAATTAATGGATGACTGACTTTTTCCATTTGTTGACATAACATTGTAAAATATGTTGTTTTATATTAACATCATTTAATGAAAGTACATTTATTGAAAAGAAATTAATTATTTTATTTAAACTTTGCTAAAGTGATAAAGTGATTGTTTGGAGCAAGTATTAAGACTTCATAAAAAAAAAAAAAAAAAAAAAGAGAGAGAAGCAATTGACACAAAAGTGAGTAAATCTGTAAACTTTTTAAGATTACAAGTGATAAAAGCTTTCACACAAATGTCAGAGACTTCAGACTGAGTTAGAACTGGCCTGGCTTTTAAACATAATTTCGTGGCAAATATGTTTCTTTAAAGTTTTCTCTTTTAAAGTGTGCTCCATGACAACTCCGGCGGTACAACAGTATCAGATTTTTTGCAGGTGGCCAGCTCGTTTCCATGGATGCACCAAAGGCTGTGTTTGTACTGATCTTTGTGCTGTGAGGTTTCCGTTGACGTCAGAGTCTCTGGCTGTGATCTGGGATGGTTACCATGGCTGCAGTGTATTTTCTCTCTCTCTCTCTCTCTCTCTCTCTCTCTCTCTCTCTCTCTCTCTCTCTCTCCCTCTCTCCTTCTCTCTGGGAGTAGTTCCAAGTTATTGCTTGTCTTTTCCAGTTGAAACGAGCAGGCGCGTTGCTCTCTGTCTCTTTTACTTGATCTTTTTGTTTTGTTTTGTGGCATTCTGCGCTGTCTGGAGACTGACTCTGGGTCAGAGCTATAATTAAGCATTTTAGAGAAAATGTGAACATGAGAAAAATAGAAAAAAAAAAGTTTAACACTAAAAACAGTTAAGACTTCGGAACTAGAAACAATCTAAACAATGTGGCTGTAACATACTGTAAAAAAACTAACAAAAAAACAAACAAAAACAAGACAACATGTAATATCATTCATTTGTTCCACTTAGATGGCGAATGATGAAGATCCAATGTGATTCATGTTGTAACGTGTTCCATGTAGCAGTGTCTTGGAAGTCGACAGAGAGATGGCGTTCTCCATCACTGTCTGGGAGTTTTCTCCTAGACAGACCTTTGAAGAAGCTTTACAAAATAACATAAAAATATAGAAGGAACTATAATCAGTCAGACCATTGACAATTGAGTTGTTCAAAGGAGTGGAATTGCTCAAAGAACCTATTGTGTGCTAAAAACACATATGCGATCCTCTTTTATATGTATGTGAGTTTTACATATTCACCTGTTTTGTTTGACTTTATTATTAAGGTTGGATTTGAAGCACAACCTTTTATGGAGCAAAATTAAACATTAATGCGTATTTCAGGAAAGGCTGAAAGGCTGTTTAATTATTCCATGTTTTAATGAGTTATGTTGATAGAGTCAATAGAAATTACATTATGTAATAGTTTTCACACTATACGCCCTTTTACATGAGAAGCATGGCAGCTGAATTATCATACATAAGACAGGGTATTCAATAAATCTTTGATCTTTAAGAATCACTTTGAATCAGCTTTTTGCTCTTTTTCATCTTTTCTTTTTCACTTTCTGCTTTAACTTCTTTGCTTCTTTGAAACTGCCCTGCCTGCCTGTTTTGAATATGAAACAAAGGCTATGAAATATTTTGACCTTTTCTTTGTTTCTTCTCATTTCATGAATGGCATTCATTGTGGTGTCACATGTGCACATTTTCTCTGGAGCTAAAATAAATGGAAACTCCTGCCCCTTCAAAGAAAATCATCTGTTTATCCATAATGGTTTAACTGAAATACTTAGAACTTAGTTCTAAGATAGATCTTCTAAATTAGATCTTTTAGAACTAATAATTCCTGATTATAAAGACATATGATATGCTAACAGATGTATAGGAGGTCCAAAGAGCCTTTGAATGTATGTTAAAAAAAAAAAAGGTTAAAATATCATTGCAGTAGATGTCAAGTCAATGAAGTGGTATAGCCTCTTTTAAAGAAAGCTAGTATTCTACACACCTTTTACAGAGCACGTGATTTCAACAATAGATAAATAGTTAAAATGAAGACAGAAAAGTATTGTGGCCAAATTTACACAGCAGCAGAATACAGTTGTCAGTGCTGTATTTGAGTCCTACGGTTACGTTCACACACAGTACGGTTATTTACGGGTGTGACGACCGCATTCTATAACCGAGCTCACACCCGTACATTTTCAGGACGCGCAACCGCATTCTCGGAACACACGCGCTGTATGAACGGAGCAGGACTGGACAACTAGTTGCAGTCACGTTATTCAGTGCGAGAGAGAGCCGCTCTACCGCGCTACCCGCGTCTACCGTGCGTTGCGTGCATTCTTGTGTGGTTTCGGTAACTTACATTGACGGGGAAGTGAGCTGCGTGTCATCTGAAAGTTTTATATCCAGTCTCCACCGGAGCCGCTCCCGTCAGTTTTGTGTCCTGTGCGCGACTCAAATGCTAAGCTCTTCACCCAAATGTAAAAGCTGCTGTCGGTTAATAAAGGTTTGATGAATTAACTTGTGGCCCAATTGTACACTTGTCGTGTCAGAAAGTGATAAAACTTTAAGTTTTATGGACGTCGCCATCTTTGATATTCATTTGGTTACTATTGCTATGGTTACTGGCAGGGGCGTTTCTAGGACTTGAAAACATTCGGGGCTAATGGCAAAGCATCAGGGGCTAGTGGTGGTGGATGGGAGCTCACATCATACTTACGTAAGATTTTGTTAGACACAGGTGGGTGAACCTGGATCCAAATTAGTTTCTGGACTCCTTTTTAATGATTAAATTTAATTTTATTATTAATAAAAAAAAAAAAAAAAGTCAAATTAATTTAAACAATGATGTTTAGGGCCCTATGAAATGTTTTTCTCACCTTGTTTTATTGTTACCACACTGTAAAAAACAACCTATAGAATCTACTCAATAAAATGAGGTAAACTGAGGTAACAATTTACACAGTTTGTTTGGGTAGATTCTATCCTATATGTCTGAGTAAAGAATACCTGAATTTATCAGCTAAGACAAACTAAAAAAAAGTAGGTGAAGTCTACACAGCAAAAAGCCCAGTGTTAAATGAACTCTCCCGGGAGTTTGAGTCCATACTCAAGAGTATTAAAATTATTAAAGACGCGTGATGTTAATAAGCAGAATCACCAAAAGGAGAAAATCTAATTTTGTCAGTTGCCATTATAGTGGTCAGTGTTAGCATTAGTTTAGCTCTTTACCAGTAACTTCTTAAAATTAGATTTTGTTTGGGTGTTGCAATGGAGTTATAACAGTCAGACAAACCAGGAGAAATTAGATTTTGTGGTTTGGAATATGCTTTGACAAAGTCATAAAGTAGCGATCAGAATAAGTGAGTTGTATTTTGTTTATGTTGGTTTAATCAGACAGGTGTTTCTGAAATTTATTTGACCGGAAAAAATATAAACGTTTTTTAGCTTTAGACACACAGACATCAACAATCAGCATGAGAATCACAACAATGGTGACCAACAAAAACGTATGTTGTAGCCAATCAAAACTCATCCATATCTCCCATCATGCTAGTGGCATGAATAAATTATGAGCTGATGATTTCCATGATGTTTAGAGTTGATCTGTTTCTGAATATGCTGTTTGTCACCATTTTTGAGATTCATATGTTGATTCATGATGTCTGTGTGTGCCTAAAAGAACAGCTTTTGAAAGTTTTTTTTTTGATCGGAGGAGCTTGTAAGACGTCCATTCAAAATTGTAAAAAAAAAAATTCAGGCTTTCTCATTTTTTTGCTGCTGTGAAACCACAAGGCAGTTGTAATCAATAAAGGATATAGAACTCTAAATGGTTTCAGTGGCTCAAATTAAGTTTATTTTAAAACAGAATTATCACCACTGCATGACTTTTGCTCTTTGGCTTGTCTGGCTAGTTTAATTAAACAGTTGAACAAAAGCTAATGTTAAAAAGCTACGGGTCAAGAGCCCAACTAATCCTAACACTGACCACTATAATGGTGACGTAAACATTTTGGTGTCTTCAATAATTTTCAATCATCACTCAATGAATCACTTAATTACCTCATTAACTTTGACACTGCTTCAGTGTTCATTTTAACACTCAAATAAACTCCCGGGAGAGTTCATTTAACACTGGGCTTTTTGCTGTGTAGACTTTATCTACTTTTTTTAAGTTTGTCATAGCTGTTAAATTCAGGTATTCTTTACTCAAATATGTAGGATAGAATCTACCCAAACAAACTAAATGCAAATTGTTACATCAGTTTACCCCATTATATTGAGTAGATTCTATAGGTTGTTTTTTACAGTGTAAATTTGTTTTAGCATGTCTGCTTATTTGAATACATAAAACAACTTTTATTTATTTCTTCAGCAGCCTTATGAAATTCTGTGTTGTGTCTTTAAATTTTTCTGGTTATCAAATAAAGGCATTAAATATATATTTATCTTTTAATTATTGAAAATTAATTCTTATTTTTGGCAAATAAAGGATGTATTAAACTTTAAAAGTTGGTTTAAAAGTGTTATTAATTTTTCAACAGTAGTACTAGTAGTACGACTAGTAGTATAGTTATGTATGTGTACATTCTACCGAATGATAGTAAAATATTTCTGGCACAATGTCTACAAGGCAAGCTAAACCCAAAATTTTATTTTGATAGGTTGCCGTGATTACCTTTAAATTCTGTGAGTATATCACCTTGTTTTTAATCAAATGAAACAGTGAAATGCTCACGAAGTACTCACAGAGCAGTTCTGGAGATTTTTTTTTTTTTATGGCAGACGCTGAAATCACTGGGAGCGTCATGCGCGCTTCAGTGTGTATAGTAAAGGAAACCGTGTGTGCGTCTGCAACATTCATTCATAAAGAGATACGCAGAACATGCAGGATTCATATTTAAATGATATTTTGCGGCTTAATATTTACAGATATTAGTCCATATCGCGATTTTTGATTAATTCAACTTTCAATCATAGGGCGATACAAAAACATTCGGGGCTAGAGAAAAATCTTTCGAAAAATCTTTCGCGACGCCCCTGGTTACTGGTAAGGAATAACGGCTTTACTCCCTCACGTTCATACAGACAGTATTGGAATTCTGTAAGCTGTTATGTGAACGGGACATTACGAGACTCACATCTGTAAGTAAATCTGTAAGTGCCAATGTAAACGTAGACTTTGATTTTGTGAAACATTAGTTGATGATGTGAACGTAAGGAGAACTGGCTTCATATATTCACTAAAAATCACCAAAACACCAGCTAAGTAAATAATAATAATAATAATAATAATAATAAGGTTAGTTTCTGCCTAAAGCAAGAAAAAAAAATCTACAAATGGGGTAAGAAAAATAATTTTAGTTCAAAGAGAAAGCAAGATTATTTTTCTTGCCTCATTGGCAGACATTTTCCTTGTTTTAAGCAAAAACTAACAACCTTTCGTTGTTTTAAAATCCATTAAACAATTTAAAATAAGTGTGTGATTAATAATTGTGTTTTTAAACAATAAACAAATGTGTTTTTACGATTAGAAATCAAAAGCCTTGTAAACACACAAAACACAGTTGTGAGGTGTGGTCTGCTCATTACCTAACAGCAAGGCATGACTTAGTTCTAATAAAGTACTGAATGTCCTTACTGCTAATTCTGTCCTGCCTTCAAAAGTAATTCACTTTGGTTTCTACGAGAAAGCTAAAAAGAATTTGTGGTTTTGAGAACATAACTATTATATGTGAAACACCTTCCATCCAAACCAGCCGATGTGGTCATCTGCCTGAACCTATTATTAGTTTTCGTATTATAAATAGAAGTATTCTGTCAGATGAGGAAGGAATCTATTGTGGCAGTTTCACTGGAGCGTCGGGGATTCCTGCGAGCCCTCTATGCCTCAAAACAAAACAGCAGAACTCTAAAGAAGAACTAAAGCACCTCAGGCCTTCCGACTGGTCCGTCTGGTATTTTTACCCTCGTTCCCTGCGAATTTCATCTGAATCAGGGAAGACATTTACAGGGCCTTTTGAGGGAAAACACCGTTGAGACTTTTTCAACACAAATTGCTGTATCAAGTATACAAAATCTCAGACCAAATCTGCAAGTTCCATGGAAACTTTTCACTGATAAAAAACGTCCAATAATGAAATGCAGCGTGCTTATCTACCTGTTCTAAGGTATTAATAGTTTTTCCACTGTTATAAGTTATGCAAATCGTTCCTTAGAGTAATAAAAGCGGGTCAGTTTGCGAATGATGTCATCAGCTTTCAGTGTTTCCATGAACTTTGTTTTGCGCTGCTAGATGTTGCAATGCTCATTTGGCTCTTTATATTGACCAATGCTGACAGATATGCACTGAGCTGTAATAGTTAGTAATCAAGATTGGTAACTTCCTGTATGAGAGCATTTGGCCCACTTCACTGCCCTTTTTGAAAAAGACTAGTTTACTTAGCAGGGAATGCAGTACTCTTAATTTCAGTAAAACAAAAGAATTTGGCGTGTAACTCATTCCAATTCAAACATTTCTTGAGATTTCTGGCCAGCAGACAATAACCTGGCTGGAAAAAAAATCCACAGACTTACACTGAAGAAGGGACTTGAGACAAAGCTATTTTATTTTTGACTATTTTAACTTGTGACAGTAAGCAGTGCCCTGGAGATGACCCAGAGAAGCCTACAGCAGCCACTAGAAATTCCCTCATGTCGCATTTTAAGGCTTGCTTAGTTACAAACACTTAATTTCTGGCAATACTATAGACTTCATTGCATCAGTCACTATTTGAATTAAACTGGGCTGGACGACGACATCACTGAATCAATGATGAACAGACTTGAACTGAAAAATTAAGTTTAAAAATGAAGTACTATTGTCCTCTTGCGGTGTCGACGCTATTTTCCTGTTTAACACTGTAAAGCACTATATAAATTAAGGTGACTTGACCTGACTTGACTATAGGCTTCTATACATAAAGTGGAAAGGTCAAAGCAGGTCCATAAACATTAGAGAACAAACTGAATTGTGTGTCTGCAACCATACACACATATGAATATAAATTTGTTTCTTGTAGCGCCGTGGGACAGGCAACATCATAAAATGCATTAGGAGTCCAAGATTCAGTGCTGGGTATTATCTGATTACATGTAATCTGAATTACACAATCAGATCCCAATTATTATGTACTTGTAATTACAGTATATTACATTAAAACATTTAATAATACAGATTGCAGTTACTTTTTTATGGATAACAAGATTATAGTATTTATACAATGGCAGTAATTTGTTTAGATTCAGTCTAATTCTTTTTACTCTTGATTTTTTAATTCCTTTCTAAAAATCGTACTTTGTCATAATCAGTGTTGCGGAAAGTTACATTTGAAAGTAACGCATTACAATATTGCGTTACTCCCCCCATTATGCATTTTCACAATTAGCATAGAACTACAGCATAATGTTTACGCTGCACATACAATGCCTTATTCCCATTTTTTCTCTGCCAGTCAATAAATGGGAAAACAAAGTAACTGCCACTACTTTTTAAAAAGGTAACTCAGTTGTTTTCTTGTAAATTAAAAGTAATGCATTACTTTACTGGTTACTTTAAAAAAAAAAAGATCTGATTACGTAACTCGTGTTACTTGTAATAACATGTATCTTAGACTATATTCGCAAATATCGTGTAAATAAATTTGCAAACCCTGCTTCTGAATTTGAACTCTCAAACTATTGGATCATCTATGAAATAATTATGCAAGTTTCTAAACACTGGTGATGTATAGCTGTGAAACTCTATGTCTTCATTATATACAGCGACATTCAGTAACTGGACATCTGGACAAAAATACTTAAAACCTGAAAGACTTTGTGTGTAATGTCATTGTTGTTTTCTTGTTTATTAATGTGTGTTCATGTAATGCATCAATTCCCAAACATTTTTGGCAGCCAGGCCTCTTAAAATAAGGCAGCAGCTATTTGCACAGATGTCATTTGATAGATACTATTTACACTAAGTGCAAATAGCAAGAGATGCTAGTGAGATGTTTTAGGCAACTTCAAACAAGGATAAATGTGCATCAAATGTCATTTGTGCCAACTGCCATTAGAATTTTAAATACTGGGATCTGAGTGTGAGTAGAGGTGATTGTGTTACTTGTTGTCTTGTGTGATGATGTTTAATGTATTTTTTTATTGAAAATAAATGCCTTTACGATGTCATGTAAAATGTTAAAAGGAAGAAGAATACGTTCGGCAAAAGGCGGATTCGATCTTGGGTCGATCACGTCAAAAAGACTACACTATGTGCTTTACGATATACACCACGGGAGCTGTTGTTTGGTAGCTGTCTTTTGTAATCTAGCCCAACTGCATGTTGGTGGGTGCAGTTAGTGTAAATAGCCTCTGCCAACAAGGCAGGCTGTTTAAACTCAGTGTAAATAGACACTTTCTTAAGGTAAACTGTATATTTGAAATATCAAGTAATATGTGACCCTGGACCACAAAACTAGTCATAAGGGTCAATTTTATAAATCATATGAAAGCTGAATAAAAAAAGCTGTCCACTGATGTATGGTTTGTTAGGTAGAGATAATTTGGCTGAAAATTCAAAATATTGA
The DNA here is from genome assembly GCA_036247105.1 of Cirrhinus mrigala. Lineage (NCBI taxonomy): Eukaryota > Metazoa > Chordata > Actinopteri > Cypriniformes > Cyprinidae > Cirrhinus > Cirrhinus mrigala. The sequence goes on along the minus strand of CM070009.1, from coordinate 36,111,681 downwards.
GAAAATTGCCTCGAAAGTTGTCCAAATTAAGTTCTTACCAATGCATTACTAATCAGAAAAATTACGTTTTGATATATTTACGGTAGGAAATTTACAAAATATCTTCACGGAACATGATCTTTACTTAATATCCCAATGATTTTTGGCATAAAAGAAAAATCAATCATTTTGACCCATACTGTGTATTATTGACTATTGCTACAAACATACCCTTGCTACTTACGAGCTATTTTTCATCATGTAATCTAAAATTAGAAATGGACTACAGTTTGTAAGCAATCTACCCAGCACTGCCAAGATTTTTCAGTTAATTACATAATTTGGGTATTATTTAAGTGTGAAAACACTTAACTATTTATACTACAAAATAGAGCTGAATAGTGATAAAGTACGCAAATTGGGGCACACCTGTTATGTAACTACAACAATTGAACAATTAAATCGTTTGTCACCTTGTACACACATGAAAAAGACAATTTCTCACAATTTCATTGCGTCACTGAGAGCTTAGACTGTTTTGTGAGTCTGGAACCTGTCCTCACATGCTTCAAGTATAGTCATAAAAGACATATAAGCACAATGAGCATTATATATGTAGGTGTGTTTACATTTGTGTCAATTGCACTTGTATGAGTGGGAGTGAAGCGTACTCTGCCTGACTCACGCTACAGATCCACTGGCTGTGGTGTTTCGCAGATACACGCCAAACAAGGATTTGTGTCAGAGTCTGTTAGTAAAAGAGCGCTTTAAATTATACACTTTTGTGGAGTAACCAGCCACTATGTTTAAACAGAGAGAGCACAAGCCTTTTGAAATGTTGATGAAAACCCTGTCACGAAAGCATCTTCCCTGCATAGAGATTACATCATTTCCCTTTCGTCATACTGGAAAAGTGCAGCCAGCTGCAAATGAGAAGAATGACAATGAGGTGCTTGTAAGGGGCAGTCCCTTTGAACCAAAGCGACGTCTTTCATTTTACTACATATTTTCATGTCGTAAGCACTGGTTATCTTTAGAGTTGCTTTATTTTCATAGACATCTGAGATAAGTGTTCTGGGAAGTTATGACTTCTGTTGTAAAGTCGGGTTGAAAGTTGATAACAAAAATAATTCATCTTATTTATTTTCAGGGTAGTTTTTGGTAAATTCCTTATTAATTTTTGACCCGGTGTCAATGAATCATTATAACGTCATACTTCCAAAAAGCTGTGGTGAAATCATTTTATTTATTTTATTTCTTCCCTCACTATAAGGGCTTTACTTCATTTGTTTTTGTTTTGTTTTTGTTTTTTTCTTTGTTTCACTGTACTTCCTTATTTCTTAAGAAAAGAACCTTGTCAAGGTGCCAAACGTTACGCTCAGGGAAGACAAAATAAGGGTGGCACATAGCATGTGAAAGCGAAAAAAAGAGTGAGAAGAGAAGACGTGAGCTATTTGTGACAGCTCGCTACTATTGCAGCTCGCTGGGTTGCGCAATTACAAAGAAGTTCTGTGGAATCACATGATCACTCGATCGGCTACTAGAGAATTTCGCATTTGATTATGGAGTACACTGGAATAGTCTGGCAGCTGGCTTTAGACCTCAAATGTGACTTAATTAGAACTGATGAAAGGAGCTTTTGTGTTTTATCACAGCAATCGAAAATTGAAAAAGTAGTTTTTTAATACTGCCCACACCTAGGGTAAAAGTTTAAACACACCCCTAACACTCAGTGTTAAACTTCTGCACTGCAAAAAATAAGAAATAAATAATAAATGTGTGTTTGTGTGTGTGTGTGTGTGTTCCTTGCTGTTTCTTTGTGATTGTTGCTTAAATTCACTAGCATTTAGTTAATTAAATTTACTAGAATATCATTAAAGGTAGGCTTTTTTTAATCTATGGACACCAAAATCTAAACTTTCAAATATAATGTTAAAGGACTCTGGGAGGTAACTTTATGATGACTATGACTTGACTAATGCATGTGAGTTTCATAGTTTCATGTTCATTCTTGCCTATTCAGATTCTTTTTTTTTTTTTTCCTTTTTTCATCCAACATATTATCAGTGAGGGTGCAGCGAACACATTAACAGAACTGAAAAAATTTGCACCTAAACAATAGATTATCACTGAATTCTGGTAAATGCAGAAAGTTGAGTTGATTCTGCACATGCGTGCAGCAGCAGCTGGTTGCACGCCTTTATGTGGCTGGTACGAAACTGTTTCCTGGTTAGGAGTCTCATAGTTCACATGTGTTGTGAGAGAGGCATGTTTTTTTCTCGTTTTACTGTAAACGTCAGTATAGCAGGAAGGAGAAAAAGACTAGGGTTTTAAGTACGCAATGTGCCTGTTTGTCAGAAGCACCTTTCTCTGTGGTGAAACAGTTTTTCCTGTATGACCAAAACTCAACATTTCAAATTTGACATTTTGTTTGCTAAATCCCTGGGCCTGACCTCAAAGCATTTGCATTCGTGTTTTCTTGTAAAACTCAGTAATATGTCTTATAGGGTTGAAAGCACATGAAATGAACAGCATTATAACAACATTGGATGACTTGGTACTGCATGCAAGCAGAACTCAAGTTTGAGCTTGAACATGCATGAAAAAGTGTTTACTAAACAGCAGCTTAACCTCTGGTGTTCTTTGTTTTTTTTTTTTTTTTTTTTTGACTTTTTACTTCATTGGAATGGAACAAAACCAATCCAGTGGCTTTGGCACTTGCTATGTGAACATGCACAAATAAATAGATAAATAAATAAAAAATCATGAATATGATTCAAAAAATTAAATGGTCCTGAAAAAATGCCACACTTGCACTCCTTGTGGTCATAAAGCACAATGGAAACAGTTAGTAAAAGAAATTCATCACGTTTGATCCTGCGCCCAAACAAAATCTTACTGAAAGTTATTTTTTTAAATATCAACTTCAAATTTGGAACACAGCTTATTTAGATTTACAGCTTTGATTTTCTCACAGTAGAACATGTTTGGAACTATATATATTTCATATAAAATTTTAAAAGTTTTTTGTGCATTCTTCATAACGATAAACTTATATACCCAAACTTGGTCTGTGCTTCAAAGCATTCAAGATACACGATTTAGTACCATAAAATATGCTAAAAATACAAAATATTAATTATAGAACTGGTACATTTCTTTCACTGAAGTAAACAAATTTAGTCGATGAGAAGAGGCTTGGTTGACCAGAATTTTATTAGTCGCAGAACAAAAAAAATGGAAGTGGCGAAGTCGCGCAGTCCGTGAAGGACAATTCCTTATCGGCTGTTCTATGTGGTAGTATAGTACATCAAAACACTCACCTATCATTCATCGACCACAAATATGCCTTTTCATCTGAAATATGTAAGTATGGCCGCTAAATCTAATGTTAACCTAGAAAAAATGTGCACTAATCAAGTGTATGTGCCGAGTGTGGAAGCTGAATAGTAGCACGCTCACTTCATGAGAGATGGAGGAGCCGGTGTGGTCGTTTGCTCTTAAAATACTCCGTCATTTTTGGTCATACAGATAAGAGTAATATATATATTTCGAATCTGTGAAGATTGTACGTTTATGTGTGTGCACTAACAATAACAACGAAACGTTGTGCTTTTTTAAAATAATTAAGGCAAACAGGATGCGCTTTCTGCCGTCTCGGTCTCTGTGAAATTGAGCGCGAAACTTCAAACCTCAAATGTATAATTGCCTTACAGACATGAAAAATATAGGGAGTGAAATGTGTACTTTTAAATGAACAAATTAATTTAATTCTCAGATTATGTAATCTAATTGAAACACGTATATGGACGAATCACTACGGAGATGATGAGTTAGTGTCGCCGACTTCACCTCTTAAGTCAAAAACAAAGAAAGCACTAGTTTATCAATAAATACATTCTTAAATATTATATCTGCCGGTGTGCTGTGGCAAGCTTTTCTTATTAGGGTATGTAGGCCATTAAAGGCTCATTATTATGATTTATATGAATTATTAATAAACGTCTGACTATTAGCCGACTAATTTTTAAGATGAATGACTGCTAGTCAAGCAGAAAAATCTTTAGTCAATGGCAGCCCTAATTCTCTAATTTTTCACTGCCATACGAGGGCTAAAATCCAACTTTATCAAGGTCTGAAGTCAGATATGAATGATTTTTTTTTTAGCCATTGTGATGATATATTGATTCTGGCAATGTACCAGCTGTCACATGCACATTCTCTTCATATAAACACAGTAACTCTCTATCACACATTCTCAGACAAACCCTCACACACACACACACTCCCCAGCTGTGTAAGTACAGTACATTCCAGTCCTGTTAGGTACACCACAACACAGCGTGACTTTAGAAACCTGATTGGTTTCCCAGAAGACTGAGTTCAAAAGAGTTGCAGCAGTCACACCTCTTCCCCTTTATCGTAGTCTCTACCAAGTAAACCTACACTTGTTTATAAAAAAGAAAAAAAAAAAGCGAGACATCAGCTGTTGCTATTCTCACACTACCAGTCAAAGGACTGAACATTTACTTGAGTTTTGATGGTTTGTTTACTTGAATTTTAATTAAATATAAAGCCTCTTTTCTTTACTAAAATAATTTTAAATTAATTAGTATTTATTGTATATTTGTTGATTTATTTTTTAGTTTTAGTGAAATGTGAAGGAAAAGATGTCAATAAGAAGTCATATTAACTCCATCAATGTGTTGAAAGAACTTGCATTTGAGTTGTCAGTTTTGAAAAATGTTTTAAAAAAGGTAATAATGAAGAATGAGCAGGTGTGTTTAAACCTTTGGCTAGTAGTATTACATTAATTATGTTTTGTAAACGTTCTACGTTTTGTGAACGATCTTTCACGTTTTAATAACAACACGCTCAAGAAACAATTAGTTATTTTTTCTCCTCTTATATATTCCGTTTATCCATTCCCGCATGAGATATTAAGTCACTTTTGTTGTCAAAGGTTGTTCTCTTAAATAGTTTAAAACATTAACTGTAATCCCGAGCTTCCTCATATCAGTCAAAGTCTTACTGGAAGAGCCTTGTCAGAGAGCGCGAGGGGAGGATCATTCCCGCTCGCTAAAGTGAATATCTCTGAATCAACTTTAACCCTTCCAGACGAGGCGCTGCGGGAATCTGAATCATAGGCGCCAGCAACTCTGATTCATCTACATTTTCAACTATTTCAGATATTTCCAGTGTGAATTTGAGGTGAAACATTGTGAGAAATGACAAAGGCAAAGACATGGAGTTCATTTGTACAAAAATAGTGCTCTTTAATAAATTATTGAAATGTTTTCTTGTCTTTATAAATATAAATATGTAACATCAAAACATGGTTGAGATGTCTTTACAAAAGATAACCGATCTAAATTCATCTTCATGTATGTAAACAGCATCATGTGTGACAAGGTAAAACACGGGTGATCTGTAGATACAGAGCACTCATGTATGTTAATACATTCAATAACAAGCAGTTTGAACTGCTTCTGACACAAACCACCTGTCAACTCTAAAAACACAGACGTTTTGTTCCAAAGTGTCGCTTTTTCAAGTACAAGCAGAATTTTGACATGTGTCCATCTTTATCTGCGTTCAGTCTTGGCGTGTTTTATCTGAACTCCAGAACGGCATGTCTGTCATGCCTCAGTGCTATGCTGTTACTCACTTCTTCCTTTTTCCCTTGAAAGGCACAAATATTTACTTGGAAGAAGGCGGCGGCTGATTTCTGTTAAACGGCTCGCTGTCTCCCTGCTTGGCGGAGCTCACAGATTGGGGGCAGTGCAGAGGCAGTGATTGGTGCCCACAGAGTGGGTTACGATACTGGCACTGGTACAGAAAACAGTACAAATGTCCATTCATTGAGACTGTTATGGCAAGAACCACGGCGCTTCAAGATCAGTCACGTAAGAATGCATCAGTGATAGTCCTCATGACCACACACGGTTGACTGGCAAACTCCATGTACTCATGAACAGCTCAATACTTCTTGGTCCGACAAGCTTCCAGAAGGGCTTTGAGACCCGTCAAGCTAGCTTCAGCTCCCATCAGTGCTCTTTAAATTGGAGCGTCATACTCTTGCAAGAAGTCTTTCAGCTGTTGAGGCAGCTGGTCTCTTTTGCTGGAAACGTCTATATGTCCATTGACGGTCTTCCTGCATAGGTGCTGCAGGGAGGACATTGTGCAAGGAAGGGGTCTCAACAGCTCCAGAGGGATCTTCTCCCCCCCTGTGTAGATGTAGTACGAGTTTCTCGAGTTTCCAATAGACAGAGAGCTTCTAGACGAGGGCATGTAGTGATGGACAAGCTTCAGCACGCAGTCGAAGCGAGGCACCGACTGCATGCTCTTGGAGTCCGTCTGAAGAAAAAAAGACTTGTTGTCGCACTGCATCCGCAGGTTCTTGGTGCCCGACTCGGTCTTGACGCTGAGCGTGAAGAAGTGCCGGTTGTCCGAGCTGTCTCGGACCAGAAAGGTCCCGCTGGGCTCAGAGTTCAACAAGTGATTGGCTTCTTTGCCACTGATGGAGCCCCAGTAGAAGCCGCTCTCCTGGAGCATCCTGACGGCGTGTTGGACCATCTGGTACTGGAGCTTCGAGCTGAAGGTTTTGTAACGGTGAGACGGCAGCCGCATGTTTGCGTCAAACAGGCTGCTGCTCATTGCGTTGTCAAACTTGCTGTGGGTTACCATGGCGCTACGCACAGACCTTGAGCTGCCGGGAATACCTCGCAGTGTGCAGCTCTGATGATCACGGTGAAAGAGTGAGCCTCTTAAAGCTGGCAACAAGAGCCTGTGAGGAGAAAGATTTTAGATTAGTACCACAGAAAACATACTTCTGGTGAACAACTGTATAAAGTATAGAGGTTTAAAGCCAGTTACGTGATAACTTTTTCTAGTATGCAATTATGATTTGTTGGCATAACTTTTTCTTAGTCCTTCATACATAATTTACAAGATAAATGTAAGATTTGTATGTTTATATAAGGTAAATAAAGTCTTTATCACAAAATGATTTTAAAGATAAGCTCTATAAAGCACTTTATAAATACTCTAATTTGAACTAAATTATCAAAAGCTACAAAAAAGATTGTGAAAGTCACTCTTACCTTTGAGTCTCGTTTAGTAGATGAGAACTTTTTGTAATATCCAAAGTAGTAAGTCTCTACTCTGGCTGGCTGCGTGAACTCTTGTGTCTCGTTCAGAGAAGTTAGTGTTTCTTCACTTCGCCGTGCTGAAGTTCTCTGTTATTTGTAGTGGCCTCCTAGTCATGTTCTAGTTTAGCTCCGCCCTCACTAGGGTTCCAGTAAGGGTAGGTTGTCAGTAATACTATTCCTGGTACTACAAATGCTCTTCCCCTCCCCCTCTCTGCTCTTCCAGATCTGCCGCCTTACTGTAAACGTATTCCCTAACACAACACCTCCCTATTGTTGATGAACAGATATCAGCGCCTAGCAACTGTTTTATATTACGAATTTCAAGTGCTTGTTCAGGAACAAACTCGCGTCATGTTTTCACTCATGATAATACGCGTCTTAAAGGACGTTTTACACCGTCGTCTGTTTAACTGATGATATAGTTTATACCAAACGTATGGTATTTCACAAGTTTGTGACCAGAAACATGACTACATTGAATAAAATTCCACTCGTCAGCTCTGACATGATTGATCTGACTTTCCTGTTAGTCATGATAATACGCATATCTATCCACTAGGAGGCGCTAATGTAATCGGCTTATGTTTGTCAAACCTTTATTAGTGGATACTGTAACTCACAAAGTACACATTTTATTTCAGCTCATAAACTTAAATAAAATTAAAAATGTGCAAAACATGTATTTTAAAATAATTAGATTCAGCTTTAGTTGCTAAGTGTGCTCAAACACTCAAGGAATGTTGTGGTTTCCAGGAACTCTGGGTAGTTGCATGCATTCATAATCTTATGACATAAGAATTAAATAAGTAGAATAAAAAATAAAAACAATAATAAGCAAGAACCGCAAGGCTTGTTTTAAAAATGCATTTTATGCTCTTTAACGTGCATTTTAAACAGATGTAAACACAACACTAATGGTCAAGAACCACAAGACTTGTACATTAGTGTTGTGTTTACATCTGTTTAAAATGTATGTTAAAGAGCATAAAATGCATTTTTAAAACTACAATACATATGTGCAGTCCTGTCACAGGGGCGGTACCCTAAGGTACAAAAGTGAAAAGGTACAAATATGTACTTTCAAAGTACCAATATGTGCCTTTAAGGTACCAATATATACTTTCAAAGTACAAAACGTATTTTTAAGGTACTAATATGTACTTTTTATGGATAGGTAAGGTCCAAATATGTACCTTTTCACTTTTGTACCTTAGGGTACTGTCCCAGTGACAGAAATGTTCATTTTTTTCTGACAGTGTGTGTAACCATGGAGCAGAAAACCAAGCGGCAATTTTTTGAAACTGAGATTTATACATGTATGGTTCATTAGTATAGGACAATATTTGTTCCAAACTGAGTTCTTAGCAATGCAATTTATTAATCAAAAATGTTGATATATATATATTTAAGGTAGGAAATTCACAAAATATCTTCATGGAACATGATCTTTACTTAATATCCTAATGTTTTTTTTTTTTTTTTTTATCATTAAAGAAAAATGTATCATTTTGACCCATACAATGTATTTTTGCCAATTGCTACAAATATGCCCATGCTACTTAAGACTGGTTTTGTGGTCCAGGGTCACATATATAACCCTACCAAAACAAAAAAATTATAAATAATATTAAAATAAATAATAATAATAATAATAATAAATCAGGAAATTCAGTGCCTCTGTTTAAAGAAATCTGTTGTATTTTTCCTGAAAATGTATTTGCACACTTCCCAGAATGCTAATGGCCTATCATTATAAGATTTATGTAAGTACTTATTACCAAATATGCATTTATCAAAGAAGTCATCTTAACTAATCTCTTTTCACAAAGTCTATAGTCAGGAGAAAACAATACAGAATGGCATGTGAGCAGTGAAGCTCATTTACTGAAAATGCTGACTCTCTTTGTCATGAAGTCTTCAGGCAGAAATACAAGCTAAAATTAACATGAAAATAAGGGTAGTCTGACTGAGAAAAAGGAACAGAAAGACACATTGTGGGTCTTGTTAGAAACTGGACAAAATATAGCTGTGTTGTATAGCTGCTGGTCAGTTTTCAATTCGACTACTCACTCAGGGAAAACTGTCCTGGACTTTCCGCAGCTTTCTGAAGAGTTCTGCACAATTATGTCACAGTTCCTATTTAAAAAGCACTGTAGATTACAACAGAAACACATTATCAGTATTAGTATCATCTTCATAAGACGATTTCCTTGTTTCAGTTTTCCTGCTAACCAACACACACATACTTCAACAAACTGTGTGTCTTTCCTGGCTCCGTCCTCTGTTGACACATGAGAATGGCAGCTCATCAGAAAAGTGACTAACTTGGGAATGATATGTTAATATGTCAGTGCACTTACCAGATAGCATTTGCTTAGAGTAAACATACAATGTTGATAATTGTTATAAGATTCAGGAAGAGTTTTTTATATATTTAAACAAGAGTTTATCAAGTTGTATCCAGTAAAAGCACTCAGACAATTGCAGAATAAAGGACGAATATGGGTCAGGAAAGATAAGGGTTGAATAAAAGACTGAAGCCAATTTTTTTTCACATTCGATTTGGTCATTACTAGGAATTTCGCATTAAGGAAGAAATGTCCTCTTTCTGATTCATCACACTGAACTCTGGAAATCATCTGTATTTTCTGTTCTGCTTCCAGGTTCCCCCTCTGCAATTTCACAAAGGGAGGTGTAATTGCTGTGCAATTTGTAAACTATCCACATAAATTGTTTTTACAGAAAGCACAATGGTGCACTCCTAAATAACCGAAGCTTCAAGTTTTTTTTTTTTTTAATTGTTTTATTTTTGAAATTTAAGGAAGCATACAACTTGTATAATATTTTCTGGTAAAGCTCAGACACTTTATGGTGTATCTCCATACTGTATGTATTGATGTTTCTTTTTTTTTTTTTTTTTTTTTTTTTCAGTTGTATTTGCTTTCAATGATAAACTGCCTTTAACTGAAAATTGAGTGCTTACTGTTGCCCTTTTGCATTATTGATGCACTATTTTCTATTTAATACTGTACAGCCGCTTTTTCACAATTCTGTATTGTTAAAAGCAGTATATAAATAAAGGTGACTTGACTTGACTTGACTTTGACATTAGAAGTTTCACATAAGTCCCTCATGTGATGGGGGTGATATAACAGTTGTTTGTTTGTTGATTGCCACAATAATTTATTAGTTTCTTTTTCATAAAAGAAAACAGACTAATACCAATTCTACATCAACACATTATGAATTTATTATTTAATCCAAAATATTCAAACATGATGAGCATATATGCATAAAATCTTGCAGTGACATAAATACCATAATATCCAAAGCAACTTTCTTGCCTCACAATGGTCACTGGGTTTGCTGGAATCAGCTGAAAATCTAAGACAATTCTACTACAATCACAATCAGAGGTGGAGAGTAACGAAGTACATTTACTCCGTTACATTTACGTGAGTAATTTTTTTGATAAATTGTACTTTTAAGAGTAGATTTTAAGATCGGTACTTTTTCTTTAACTCGAGTACATTTCTAGGGAAAAGCTTAGAAATGCTTACTTAGCTACACTTTACTCTCCTTACTTAATTTTATGCAATACAGAAACGCGTAGTTTATTCCAAACGCGCCATCTCTTTTATCTAGGGCATGAATGATGCCCCATTCGCGACTGAATCACTCTTTTAAGTCGATTCTGTTCAAGGCCTTGGGCCGTCTGAATTGGTTCGCGAATCACTTTGAACGTTTGTTCCAGTTCCCTGCACGCACTGAATCGTCTGAAGCGGTTTCTCATTCGTTCCGGGTAAGAACACGGAGAACATAAAAATCTACAGTCACTTGAAGCCAAACCTGCAAATTGTGCTGCTGGCCTGCAATGAGGTGTGTTGCTGTCTGTGAACGATTCCACGGGTACGATTTCATTTAAGTAATATTGTAGTGGCGATAAGCTAGATCGACTGTCAAGTGAAATGAATGAAAAGTGTCCCTCGCGGCATTTCATTTATAGTAGCATATATTCATAGTATGTAGTAACTCGCTACTTGAGTAGATTTTTCAGTTGATTTTTTTTTTTTACTCTTTTACTCTTTTTTACTCTTACTCAAGTAACTATTATGATTGTTACTGTTATGCTGGGTACACACTAAAAGATTTTTAAAGCTGTATAAGATCTTCAAAATGTGAGAGACCACAAACATGAGGACAAAAAATCCTGATATAGGCAGGAAGACATCGCGATGACTGCGTTTGTTATGCTTCATGAGTTTGTAAATTGATATTGTTCAATAATAATAATAAAAAATTGTATGCTTCCCTCTTCTGTCAGCTCGCTTTATGATTGGACATTGCTTCATTTCAGGTTATGATCTCCAGATCATATGCGCATTTGTCCTCGGGGTCCCCCCTCACACATCAGGACATCTTGAATATGTACGATTCGCGATCGGGGCGCCTCTGACGTTCTTCCGAGCAGATTCAGTGACTCTTAACACACCCGGCACCACAGGAAAATCGGATAAGATAATCTTTAGAGCCACCAATATAATCGGGACATTACCCAGGATTGTCAGAAGGGGAGAAATCAGCCCAAAATCAGCCCGATTATCTTGTGGTGTGTACCCAAGCATTACTCTTACTTTATTAATTATTTATTTAATTTATTATATTTAAGTACTTGTACTTTTACTTGAGTACAGTTTTTTGGCTACTCTGCCCAACTCTGATCATAGTCTTTCATTAAACAGAAGTGTTTAGTTAAATAAAACCGAAATAAATGTTATTTCCATACATTTACTATGTGCAGCAAAAACGCTACTATTTTACATTTACTTCAATATCTTGTTAGGACTTTCTCCAGAAATTAACCCTCATCATGTAATTATATTGTAGCATTAACAGTATGTCATATTATGGCACATGTACTGTAAATGGGATCAAATAAAGTGACTTATTTCCTTGTTTCAGAAGTGTATCCTGCTCCCTGCAGGCAAATGAGAATTCCCAGCAGTGGTTGCTTCCTTAAACATAGTGCACACTGGCAACATTGGCAACAATTTTACATATATTTATTTATTTCAATTTTAAGTTATTTAGCCTTACAATCAAGATTAGTAAAATCTTATAAGAGAACTTGATAAGCGTTTTCACTTCTGTTTTGATAAGATCGCAGTGACGTTTCCTGTATACCATCTGTGTTTCGTCATGATTCATATCGGGGGAAAACCTTCTTTATGGTATGGTGGTGAGGATCTGAGCTTCATATGAAAAGAAAAGAGCCTGATTCGTCTAAGCCATGTGATTTCTGGTGATGTGATGCTTTCAGACATACAGTATAAGAAGACTGTGGCAAAAGCTCATGGCAGACACCTGGCTTGGAAAAGAAAACACATCTACACTAGAGCTCTTGTAACTGTGTGATGAATCCACATTATTTGTTAACCAACGTACAGTATTATTTGGACAAGATAATTGTTGTCTTTACTGTAAGGAAGTATGGCATACAGAGAAAGCTTGTAATTTTCCTCATTTCCTTTTGGAAAAAGAGGAAGAGGATTTCCTTTGGAAAAGAACGTTTCGAATTTGTTTACGAAATTTGTTTAGCAAATTATTTTCAAGTCGAGGATAGAAAAAGAAAGGAAAATATAATCAATATAACATTAATAATTAATACACAATAGTATGTCAGCAGTGACATTTCTGTCAACCCAGACTCATTGGAAATACATTACTGTGGCTACATTTATTTCTGTTGATCTTTCTGGGCTGTAAAAAACAGAAACATTGTAGAGAACATGTCAAATCATAAGATATCTTTTTTACTTTATTCATTCATTATTTGTTAAATATAATATATATATATATAACATTATAAATTATGACATTAAAATTATTATGTATAAAAGTATTAAGTAGGTTTAGCCCAATGTAATGACTGTGTATGTATGTTTCAGGTATTCTTTATGTTGTGGGGACCGAATGTCCCCACAAGGATAGTAATACCCCAAATATTTGACCTTATGGACATATATTTTTTTGTTCCCATGAGGATGCTAGTTTATAAATCATATTAAATGTTTTTTAATTATTATTATTCAAACAAGTTTATCAAAAGTTTATGAAAAGTCCACATAAAATGTGTGTACCTAAAATGACCCAAAAACTTCTTACGGGGGACATCTTCATTTGCAAAAATGACATAAAATTTGTAAAAAAAAAAATTATATAAAATTTTTTTTTAAAAAAGCACATTTTCTGTTAGTGTACAGAATTTATAACTACCTGTATCATATGTTTTTTTTTTTTTTTTTTTTACCCAAATGTTGGGTTTAGCCTGTTGAGTTTTTTTTTATTTGGTTGTTTTTAATATTTTTTACCCAGGTGCTGGGTAGTTTTTCTGTAGCTGCTGGGTCATTTTTACTATACAGATGATGAACCCCCTTACATACCTACCCAGTGCTGGGGAGGTGTGACCTAGTGTTGGGTAGTCTTTGCTAAACCAGTTAAAACTGGATATATTTGTCAGCGGTCATTTTGTGTTGTGATCCAGAAACAAAACTGACTGACTGGAAATTAAGGAATGTATTACATTGTATTCCTATTAAATTATTTCTGTATAAATAGGTAAATAGGAAAACATCTGTAGTCCCCCTTTTTTTCTCTTTTTTTTTTAATGTATGTCCCATGCCCATTTACATCTGATTGGAATGCTAACGAACAACATTCAAAGCGAAGAACGCACCAGCACCACCATAGAAGTTTAATCTGCGACTTCGCTGTTATATGTAACAAAGTTTCCATACGCTCCACTGACTACAATAAAAAATCCTGTGGGAGCTTTTTTGCAAGACGCAAAATACGTACCAATAAGTACATATCACTGCATTTTCCAACTGAAATAAACACTAGAAACGGTCAAACAGTAAACACTTTTAATCGTTTTCATACACAGTTATGATTAACACTCCATATTTTTCGCTTTCCGGACATAACAAGCTTGCAGGCTAGCTCAGCCGGCATGCGGTGACACGTACAAAACCAGCCTCACACAAAATGTGCCGTTTGTAGATGCATCTGTTCCAGGGAAAAAAATCTAACACTCTTTAAGCACCACTCAGTGGACATTTCACATCGAATATGTCACAAAACGTACATGGCAATACGAATTTTGTGTCTTGCAAAAAAGTTCCCACAGGTACATTTTCATGCATTTCTAGTGTGCCATTGTGTCAACTGTGGTTGCTCTATGCGTTTAAGGGGTTGAAACTTAAATATCTAAAAGACAAGTTGGCATGAAGTAAAGCTGTTTTTGATGTAACTTTTCAAACATGAACATAAGTCATGAATTTAAGTCATTTAATGAACTGATAAAGTTATTGCACATGAACTGTTCTTGTTTTATATATATTAGAGTGCATTTTTATTATTTAAAATAAAAAACCTTCAATCGGTTGACTGACCTAGCACTATGTCAAAAAACAACCCAGCAAATGGGTTACTGTATAAAACCCAACAAGCAAAATAATCCAGCATGTGTTCCGTCCAGTATTTACCCAGCGCTGGGTTGCCAAATAACCCAGAAATTGTTGTTTTTAACCCAGCATTTTTTAGGTATAACTATTGTATTTAACTATATTTGGGGGACAAATTTGTGCCTAAAAGTGAGTTCAACCTGACAAAATTTCCAAAGAACTCCTTTCAGATAAATCCTCAGATATCCTTCAGATAAATCTGTAAAAACGTTTTAAAAATGTTCAAAAGTAAAAGTACTAAATAGAGACATTACAACAATACACGTATACTCATATATCCTACGTTACGTAGAGAGCTGTGCAGTAATAGTGTACGCTTTTTTATGACAGTAAACAAATATACAGCCTCAATTTGCTATGTAGTTAGCTTAGCAACATGCTTATGCTAAACAACTGATTGTGAGATTTAGGAAGCACTGTGTGAACGACACAGAGAGTAGACAGCATGGCAGTTCACTAGGTTTATGGCAGACCCTGGTGGTCTGAAACTCTCTGCTCTATCTCAGAGGAGCGACTGTTCCCTGTCTGGACTCTTTCTGATCTTCTTCTCATTCCATGGTTTCTGACTGCTGTCTGCACTTCCTCTATGCCTCTTTTTTCAGCCCAGTGAGAACAGTAGAGCAGTGTTGAACAAGAAGGCATTTGACCGTTACCCACTTCAGCCTGTGCACACGGGGAACAGATTCCCCTGCCTGTCTGTGCACCTTTAGTAAAGCACAGCTCCTTTATTCTTATGAATATCTCTTCACTCCTAAATACCAGAGAGCTGAAGCAGGCTGAGGCCTGTTATCTCGTGCCACTTCCTTGTTGCTCCCTCCATTTGAAAGAGAGTTCGGGCCAACAGGAAGCTCCTCTGGAAGCACGCCAAGTCTCTCAAGTCACAAGGGTTCTAGAGAAAGACAGAACAATCTGTTCCAACAATACCAGCCCAAAACAATCTGTTTGGCCTGTTTGTGACCTTGGATAGAGTTGAGAGGAAAGGCATTTGCTCAGTTTAAAGTCTTAAAGGAATATTTCAGTTTTTTTACATATACTTTTAATAATATCAATGTAGATACAGCCATGAGTAAACATTGGTAGGTTAAAAAAAAAAAAAAAAACACAATTAATAATCAGATTTTTGACTTTAGTCTGTTTTAGGAATTGCAGACTGCCGTGGTAGAACTGTAGAACATTAAAATGTTTGTTTAACTTATGTTTGGTAAATCCCCACAAAAATGTGTTT
Organism: Cirrhinus mrigala; assembly: GCA_036247105.1. NCBI lineage: Eukaryota > Metazoa > Chordata > Actinopteri > Cypriniformes > Cyprinidae > Cirrhinus > Cirrhinus mrigala. The sequence goes on along the minus strand of CM070009.1, from coordinate 36,095,800 downwards.
ACATACTTTTTTACCAAGGTTAACCTGATTTACATGACCATAACAGAAGTTGAATCAGACAGATTTTCAAGATACATATATTGAGTAATGGTAAATTTTACACAATGTAAACAGGGATACCAGAATAATTTGCAACTCTGTACACATCTACAAAGAATGGCGGGCAATATGCCTTTAAAGTGGTAAATATAGAAGGAATATGTCAAAGTCATTTATATGTGCCAAACTTCCTGCTACCAGCTGGTGGCATTATGACTATAACTGGATATTGACATGTAGATGTCTTCAGGCCAGCACTTTTATAAAACGTGAAGTTTGGTGCAAATTGAACATGGTATGTTTGACTAAGTGCAAAACATGGTGTATCCTGTAGCCAACAGGTGGCGCTATGTTTATAACTGAATATTGGCCTTTAGATGTCTTCAGGCCAGGACTCTTACCAAACATGTGAAGTTTGGTGCAGAATGGACATTGCATGTTTAAGTTAGTGTAAAACAAGTAATGTCCTGTTGACAGCAGGTGGCTCTATGATTATGACAGAATATTGTGTTCAGGCCAGGATTCTCATCAAACGTGTGAAGTTTGGGGCAGATCGGACACTGAATGGCTGAACTACAACACCTTCTATTCCCATGATGAAACATCGAACTTTGTCAGGCCGCCACGGACACGCCCTTTAACGAAAAACTCAAGATCTTCGCAATTTAACATCGCAAAGGCCTTTAGAGTAGACTGACCAAATAATGCTGATGTCATTAAATGTCTGTGAGGAGTCTGTTACAGCGTAAAACATGCCACTTCCTGTTGCCAGCAGGTGGCGCTATGGCTATAAATGAATATGATGATGGGCATGTAGATCTGTTCAGTACAGGACTCTTATCAAACGTGAATTTTCAGCAGATCGGACATTATATGCCTGAATTACAACAACTTCCTTTTTCATGGCTAAACATAAGTTTGTCAGGCCGTCACAGACATGCCCTTCAATAAAACTCAAGATCTTCACAATTTAATGTCACAAAGGGCTTCAGATTAGACTGACCAAATTTGGTCTTGATCTGTTTGAATCAAGAATCATGTTTTTTTTTGAGTTTAAAAACAATGCCCGGAAATGGCAAAAACGGCACAAAACTTGCAGAGGAAATTCAAAATACCCGGCTTTCTGTTGTGATTCGGACTTCTCCCTTGGGGAATTTTTTTAGAAGTATTGGTGTGTTACGTGTGTCTACCAAATTTCGGAATAGTGGAGCGTGGGGCACAACCTAACACTTTTTGAATTTCTCAGTTTGTGTAAATAGGGTTCGAGTATAATTTTTTATCCATGTTAATTTCACACTTGTCTAGTACAAATATGTAGATTTGTTTCATAATTGCAGTGTGTACGTTTTTTGTTATTTACCTCAAAATAAAGGAAGTGAAAAGTGACAACATGCCCCGTAGGTGGGGCACATTGTAACATGTGAGGGGCACATTGTAACATCACCATGACAGCTTAAAATGTTATCTGATCGAATGAAAAAAATCTACACAACAAACTAAAATATTTTGTCAATAAAATAAAATGAGTCACTTTTTCAAATAAAATAATGTCATTTTTTAAGAATTAAAAATCTTCACATTTTTTGAGTTTCACAATGAGCACATCACAACCATGCGTGGGACAGCCCTGATCGCAAAACACAGCTATACAGTATAGTTGAAAACAATGTGCCCAAATAGATGAAACACATTTAGACTAGTGTTGTTTTTGGCGGCCTGTTTTAATTTTAGTTTTAGTCTGGTCTTTGTGTGAAGCTGTCATTTTAGTTTTTATTAGTTTTAGTCACGTTCATACTCTTTTTAGTCTAGTCAAGTTTCAGTCAACTAAAAGTCTGAGCATTTTAGCCTTATTTTAGTCAGAATTATCCATGACTATTTTCATGGATTGTATTTTAGTCCCTTTTTAGTAATGCAATTCTATTTAACCCAGTCAATATAGCATAAGTACATAGTAGTATAGATTTTTTTTAAGCCAAACCCATTTCAAACAAGGTTATCTTATTATATTATTGTTACCTTATAGACTCAAGAATACACCCATTCCAGACACGGAAGATGCTCTGATTTGAATTTACAACATTTATTTTACCAACCAAACATGTTAGAAGTGCACACACAGTTTTTTCCTGTGATTTTATGGCCGCATTTCTCCCCATCTTTTTCCACAACACATTCCGTTTTCTTTTCCACTTCTGTGTAATGAAAGTTTTTCCAAATGTCGTTTCTTCTTTTTCTCCCAAAGACGAACCCTGGCTGGCCGGCCATCGGTCTCTTTCTCTGAGTCAGACTTAACTTTGTTTGTCGTCGTCTTCTTAATAATGCCTGCGAGCGGGGCTTGAGGAAGTGACGTCGCCTGCGTCTGCGCAGTGCGACCTGATGCAGCCCACTTCAGAAATACTGCAAAATAATGATAATAACACGACTAAAAAAAATAACGTTTTAACATTTCGTTTCATCTCGTTTTGGTCAACGAAAATGAAGAGACATTTTAGCATAGTTCTTATTTTGTAAACCACATTTAGTCTGGTTTTTATTCGTCAACAGTATTGCATTATACATTTAATTATAGTCATCGCCACATGACCAGCATTTACGTTGTGTCTCATCTCGTTTTCGTTTTTTTAAGTCACAGACACTTAACCGAGCAATCTTTTTTACAGTGTTGTATGTTTTATTGACTTCCCAAAAGTCATCAGACACTTTGCTCAGTTGCTAAAGGTCACAAAGTGATATATTATATTTTCACTTTATTGGTTTTAATGGTTCTCCATTAACCATTAAATTGCAGTTAAATGTAGGTTTGTAGGTTAGGTTTATTTAAGCAACAGTTTATGTAGGTCAAAACAGAGCAATAATTATGCCATTAAGTTACCATAAGCAAAGTACAAGTGTGTTTAAAATAACCTGGGGCTGCAATAAAGAAGGAAGATGTATGTAATGAATTTTAACATCTAATTCCTTCCAGGAAGCACGAGGTCAAGGTTCACCAGGTTAACCCCAAAAAGCATTGCAACGTATTTAAGCATTTTATGGCACTACAAAGTAAACATAGCTTGTATTTTGATGAATGGGAATCCTAACGGCTAGTTCTCCCCAGGTATTGCAGTGTGAACTCAGTCTTGGCTTTCTGAACCATCTTTTTATGTCCTAGATTTCCAAGAAGCTCTGGCTGCATCTTTATTGTTATTCCCACAATGCATCCAGTGTAGAATGAAACACAGCCACTCTTGTGAGTTCAGCCTACAATAATATCTCCACATCAGCCCCTGTGTGTGTGTGTGTGTGTGAGATCCACTGTTGCTGAATCAGGCAGGAGTGTGTGAGAGCGAGAGGGAGAGCGGGAGGAGCTCCTCTCTTCTGGGAAACAGGCTGTAGTTAATTGGCGGCCTGTGAGTTCGCACATGGAACTATTTAGGAGAGGGGACAAGGAATCCCGCAAGTTGACATATCTGTCCCCACTCCAGCATGAGCCATGAAACTCATACTAGATTCACAGCAGCTGCTGCCAAGCGGGCATTGACTGCTCGGCATTTCCAGCATGCTTGGCATGAAATAACGTGCGCTGACTGCTCTTCAGTTTCCCATTCCTGTACAAGGAAACTCTCACACTGAGTTTGGGGGCTGATGATGCATTTTAAAGTGGGCAGGATATACCGCCATGTACTTGTTTCAAACCACCCTCCATTAGTGCTGCTGCCTGTTGAATGAACCATCACTGTTACAGTAACATGTTAACATTTCTCAGTGGGGAAATTATGTTGCAAAGATGTCAGTTTTGACGTCAAAAAAAAAACAGGTCAAATATACAAATCAAACTGATGCCAAAAACTTGACATGGCTTTGATTTGATGTAAATTGAACGTTAAACATATTGGCCTGTACATTAAGCCAATTTCGGTGTGGAATTAACTTCCTATTTTCACCCAATTACCACTAGAAGAAATTGCAGTCCAAACTGAATTTAAAATGATGTTACAGTATCTTGATCAAGTTTTGACGTAATATTTGACGTCAAATATCAAGTTGTCTGCTTTTGCATAAATTAATCAATACATAAATCTATGAGCTAACATGAGCTTACAATGTAAAAAAGTTTGTTCTATATATATATATATATATATATATATTTTTTTTTTTTAAAGAAGTATCTTATGCTTATCAAGGCTGCATGATTAAAAATACAGTGAAAATGGAAATAGTATGAAATATTTTTTACAGTTTAAAATGAATGTTTTCTACTTTAATATACTTTAAAATATAATATATCCCTGTGAATTTACAGCATCATTATGACAGTTTACAGTGTCACATGACCTTTCAAAAATTGTACTGATACGCTGATTTATTATCAGTGTTGGAAACAGATGTGCTGCTTAATTTTTACTTTTTTTGGAACTTGCAATGCTTTTTTTTTAAGATTTTTTGGTAAAAAACACTAAAAAGTACATCATTTATTTACAGTAGGAATCTTTACTATCAATGTAGCACATCCTTACTATATATATAGACAAAAAATTGCTATTTCACCTAACTCATTTATCACATTTATTTAAATAGGATAATCTTGAACCACATTGATATAAAAATACAAAGAGTAAGAAAAAATATTCCATTTGTTGTTATTAACAACATCAAATGCATTAATTACATCAAGGTTTTCTAAACTGGGGTTCAAGAATGCTCATGAGTTCAGTGGGAAGCTATAATTAATTAAATCATACTAATGTAAAATTAAACTAAATCATTTTAAAGCAACATCAACTGAAATGAAATGCTTACTAAAAAACAAAATACTAAAATATTTTGTTTGTTTTATTTGTGTGTTTGTGTGAATGTAAATGTATGATGTATATGTGCATGTACATATGTACACGAAGATTATATACTTTTTCTAGGCAAATATGTTATGTATATTTATCCATCCTAAAGCCCATTATTTTGTTGGTGTTAAATATGTATATATAAACAATAGACATACATACAGACTTTTGGTATACATCTTCTTCTCATAAGCATGCATATATATTAACATATATATTTGCTACAAATAACATCATATAAAATGTATTATTATATCCAAACTATACTGGGTATTTTAATGTTCTAAACATCTTCGTACAACAAGAGGATGTATGGAAATATCACTCCAGATACAGGCCAATGTATGTCATATATAATATGTCATTCATATATAATATGTCATATCTCCATTCGTATGTCATTCTGTATGCTATTAGTCATCAGATTCTCAGAAGACACTGCAAGTATATCAATAATGACGATTTTATGTTATAAACAGCAATTCACTCAGAGATTATTTCATGTTTCCATGGAAGTGACAATAAGTGATTATGTCAGGGTGAGTCAGTTGTCTGTTTTTACTAGTTTAACATATTACAAACCTGTTACAAACATCATAGATGGGCATTATATCCCTGACAGAGTAATGTTAGCCAATAACAACACTAATATAAAGCGATAAACCTGAGTGATTAGCCAATAACAGCACAATTTAATTAATTAAAGAAATGTTACATTATTTGAACTCATAGTTCATATAATTAGTGTATTTTTCAATTTTTTTTAAGACAGCACAGCCTGGCCTTCTTAGAGGAAACACCTGCTACCCATTTCCTTCATAGTAATCGTTGCATTTGCGCTGCAGAAGAATCACAATCTTGAGAACATCTTGTGACAACGGATAGTTTCTGAGTTCTTATATCTTTATTTATCTGCAGGGCAGCATGTTGCACAGATGCTTCCTCATATTATACTATATCGGAGAGGGCATCAAATACAGAATGGCAGATACATTTACACAACAAAAGAAAATTATTGACTGTTCTAGCACATCTATTGTTCAACTGTCAGGTTTGTTAAAAGGCCCTTTACTGAAGGCACACTGTGCTGTGTTTGCATGAGTTCACACTTCCCCAATCTAGTGTAAGTGTAAATTTACCAAAACAAAACAGCATTCTTTCTAGTTTCATTTGACATGCTCTACTCTCTCTCCCTCTTTCTGAGTTGTTCTGTATTCTTTCTGTTTCTGGAAAATGTCAAATTTCCACAAAGCCCAACAAATGCCTCTCTGTTCCTCAGGAGAGCTGACGAGAGTGCGCAGATTTACAATAAGAGGGTGTCATGAGGAAATGTCAACTCTGGGAGTGTTGATAAGTTGTTCATAAAAGTCTTTAAATATATGTGACAGTTTTCTGTAAAGTGTGTTGCAATTGTTTTGAGACTGATGTGGCAAGGAAGTAATAGAAGACAAAGGAGTGTATCACAAACGCCCTTCCCAGACATCGTTTTTTTTGTTTTTGTTTTTTAATATGACTGCTGTAACAATCATATCCCTTCACAATAACTTTTTAGGTTAATGTATCACTAACCAGCATTTGCTGCTATTCATCATAACGCTGTGTGATTTATTTTCTGTATCTGTGACATCCATTACCAATGAAAATAATTTATCATCTACAATAAACAATATTACACTAGATGTGCTGCTTATCCATACAAATGTGTTGTTTGAAATACAAGCGGTTCCTTTAAGTGGTGAGATGTCTGCAACATTTTAGTTACGGTATGTGTCACAGACATAATAATTACGGGTGGAGTTTTCCACAACAGTTCAGTTACAAATGTTTTTCTGGTTTTCTTTGTACAAAAGTTGCGTGATCATTTTGGGGTGTAAAATCTTGCCTGGACGTTAATATGTGATTTTACCCAACTAGTCACATATTAAAGGAGAAGTCCACTTCCAAAACAAAGATTCACAGATAATCTTGTCATCCGAAATGTTTATGTCTTTCTTTCGCCAGTCGTAAAGAACTCATGTTTTTTTGGGGGGAAAAGTCCATTATATCTCCAAATAATGGACTGATATGGTGCCCCGATTTTGAACTTCCAGAATGTAGTTTAAATGCGGCTTCAAACGATCCCAAATGCGGTTGTAAACGATCCCAGCCAAGGAAGAAAGGTCTTATCTAGTGAAACGGTCAGTTATTTTCATTAAAAAAATACAATTTAAATACTTTTTAATCAAAAACAATCGTATTTTCTCCCTCAACTTCAAAAATCATTTCAAAATCATCCTACAAGTTCCGACCCAATCTTTGCAAAGTGAACATGCAAAGAAGATCAAACACCCTTAACAAAAAAGGTAAAACAGCAATATAGGACGATTTGAAAGTTGAGTGAGAACATGAGATGAAGCAGAGTAAGACGAGACGAACGTTTGGCATTAAAAAGTCTATAAATTGTATTATTTTTATTAAATTAACCGATCGTTATGCTAGATAAGACCCTTCTTTCTCGGCTGGGATTGTTTACAACCTCATTTGGGATCGTTTGAAGAATTTTGGAAGTTCAAAATCGGGGCACCATATCAGTCCATTATATGGAGAAAAATGTTGATGTTTTCCTCAAAAAACATAATTTCTTTACGACTGAAGAAAGAAAGACGTGAACATCTTGGATGACAAGGGGGTGAGTAAATTATTTGGAAACTGTTGTTCTGGAAGTGGAGTTCTCCTTCAACACATCTTAGCTTAGATTAAGCTAGGATTAGGCCATAATTCAAAATTAGGACGTTTAAGTAATTTTTATAGATGTGCCTTAGTAAAAACATTACTGATGTGCATCTTGAGGCAAAGCAAAGTGATATATTTTAAGATCTGATATATTTCAAGATCAGTCAGTGCATGTTTCGTTCAGCTGAAACAGATCAGAGCTACATTTTAGTCTGGGACTAGGCTTAAGTGGGTGGGGGGTTATGGTCCTTCTTGGAAGAAATCACTTAGAAATCACATTCCGGGGGCGGCGTCCTACTCGGTAGAAATTGCGTTCCTCTGGAGAAGTCGTGTTAGGGAACACAATGAAATGTGGCGCTTAAAGAGTGTTCGTTTTCTTCCCACGGAACAGATACACGTGCATATGGTATGTTTTATGTGGCGTTCTTTTTGTACGTGTCACTGCAGTTCTAAATTGTCCGTTGAGTGGCGCTATAACTCTAATGCTCTGTGACGTTTTAAAATAACGTACCATCAGCGCTACACCTAAACCCCAATAGTATGTTCCCGCACAACCGGAGGCTGCAGTTTCAGGACTGCATTTCTAGGACCCTATTTTTGACCCTATCTCCATTTAGCCTATTTAGCTGTGCAGAACAGTTCATTGTTCTGCTGAATGTTATAAACTAGCATTTGTATTCAAATTATCTTACATTTATTAATGTACAAATAAACACTAATTTGTAGCGCAATTGTTTTACCGTTTACTGCACTTTATGTGTGTCACACATCAGACGTGAATCGCAGTGCCGCGGCTAATGAACTTAAGTCTCTCTTTACAAGAAAACAATTTAAAACCAGAATATATATGAAGAGTTCAGATGCAAAACCAGATGAAAGCCATCTCGGTCAAAAATGAGATAATGATACTGAGTGAATGCTCTTGACTCATATTATACGTCCATCAAATACTTTTTCTTCAAACTCGCTAAAATATCAGCCTCAGCCCAATCAGAAGTACCGGTATTTACATAGAAACCTGTACATATGAGCCTGATAAAAATGCATTTTTTAAAAAAAAAAAAAAAAGACGTCAGATGGATTTATCTGGTTTTGCATCTGAACTCTTCATATATAGAATATATTGAAATAAATTAGGTTAAATATTTCAAACGGGATACCAATGGGTATGTTAAGGGTTAGGAGTTGGTTAGGACAATAATTAAGTATACAATTAAACAACTACATACCCTGATAGCGCACACACATCTGGGAGACACCTATTTGACGTCTGCATTTACAAGACGTATTTTTTAGAGTGTTTGCTCATCTGAAATACATTTATAGGACTCTATAAGACTAATGTTTCATATCAGATGTCAAATAGACGTCTATTAGATGTCTTTAAGATGTGTGTGATTTAGAATGTATGTAAAACTGACATCTTACAGACGTCTGTACAGAGCAGATGCTTTCCAGATCAAGCTTTCTTTAATGGACATCTTGCAGACGTACGTGTATTTGGGTATTTCTTTAAAAAACAATAATATACAGAATTGAATAGCAAGCGCTATTAAATATGAGACGCTAATACATGCACAATTACAATAAATAAATAAAATAAAACAATACCAAAAAAACGATAGGGTCCTAGAAATGTGGTTGTGCAGGAACACCCTTCTCCACCTAAACCTACGTTTCGCGTTTCGCATCTTGCAAAAAAGTTCCCACAGCTACGTTTTTGTCATGAGATCAGGTGGGTCCATTGAGGCAAAAGTCATAGTTAATAGTGTTAATAGTGAGAATTGGATCGTAAAAAAAAGTGTGACTATTAGTTTATTAAATTGTTTATTAGTGTTGAGGGTAACATATTAGAAGTATATCAGAGTATTAGTTTTTTTTTTTTTTTTTTAAGTAGGCTAACTAGTAAAGTAATGTGCTACTTTTAAATGTAACTAAATATCTAAGTTACTCTTTCAGTTAAGTTACTTGACACCTTTCCTCTGCAGAGACAGAGGCACTTCTTTCAGCCTGAGGAATAATTTCACTTTTAGTGTGAAAGGGCCGTTACAGTTGCCAAAAATGTAACTTTTTGTTTTTCTTGTTATTAAAAAACAAATACGCAAGCCCAGCCTAGGTGACAAAAAGTAACACAAAAGTAACATAATGCATATTTTCCACAAAAAGTAACTCAGTTCTTTTTTAAGGGATAGTTCACCCAAAAACGGAAAAACCATCATAATTTACTTACCCTCATGTTATTTGGTTTGAATAAGCAAGGCTGAGCAAAAAATTGCAAGTCATCCTATCTGTCGAAATCTTCAGATGTGTTTTCAAAGATTGTTTAATGCACAGCGTGGATCTTCTGCTTGTAAACAAGCACAGTGCATCTGGGTTCTACATCAGAACACATCGTGGTACGGAAAAGAAGAAACTGTTGAATAAAGTCTTTATTTTTTCTTCTTCACTCATAAAAAAAAGTATTCTCATAGCTTCATAACATTACGGTTGAACCACTGATGGACTATTTTAATGATGTCCTTACTACCATTCTGGGCCTTGAACGTGGAAAGTACCGTTGCTGTCGATGAAGGGTCAGAAAGCTCTCAGATTTCATCAAAAATATCTGATGAGCAAAAGTCTTATGGGTTTAGAATGACATGAGGGTGAGTAATTAATGACAGAATTTTCATTTTCAGCTTAACTACCCCTTTAAGGAAGTAGGGAAATATTGTAATACATTACTTTGAAAAAGGAACTTTACCCAACACTGTTGTTTATTATTATAAAATACACTATAACACAAGGCATTATAGGCAAGGCATTTTAACATTATACAAATTATTTCAATAAACTGTTAAATAGTAACACTTTACAATAAGGTTCATTAGTTAACATTAGCTAACTACATTAGTTAACATGAACTAATGAATGAACAATACTTCTACAGCATTTATTAAGCTTAGTTAATTTTAGCATTTCAGCAAGAAATTCATTATTAAAATCGAAAGTTGTGTTTGTTAACATTAGTTAATGCACTGTGAACTAACATGAACAGTGAACGACTGTATTTTTATTAACATATTAACAAAGGCTTATAAATAGTGTAATGTATTGTTCATTGTTCTTGTTAGTTAATACATTAACTAACGTAAACAATTGACACCTTGTGGTGTTACCTATTAAATACACAGATCCTCACTGATGACCTTACATCTTTACCTTTGAATTATTAGCAGGAAATGTAGCAAACATGTCGTTATGCTGCCACCTACTGGTATTTCTCAAATATTGTGTATGAACTGTTTTCCTCTTTGACAGAAATCTGTTTCGTGTGACTGAAATGGATAAACTTTTACAAGTCAATAAGCAAAACACAACCCCAGTTGCTATAATATCTTTATTTCAGCATGATCTGGCCACTACTTACAATGGTATCGACCTCCAGAACATAAAAATAAAAAAAAGAAAGAAAGAAAAATGGCACTCAACTAGTACAATACTGCTACATACAGTACACACATTTATAAAATGGAAACCAATATTCTCTATACACTAAAGTATGTACATCTTTGATAAATTAAACCAATACTGTATAGATTTAATATTTCGCTTGAAGAATAACTACCAGACCGATGGAAACCCAAGAAAGGAAGGTATCGAAAGGGTGACCGGAAAAACGCAAGCAGGCACTGGAGCATCCGGAGGACTTCTGATTAAACTGACATTGAACTTGAATTGTTATTAGGCACATTTATTCATTATTAAAAGCATTTTATGCAGAGGTCTAGGTTAAACGACCTCACGTAAAATAAAAAACAATACCCTATGCTAATTACCGTCCTGCCTGTCTGAGAGGTAGTACCAATGCATGATATCCCTAAAATCCTCAGCTGGCCACCATTTGGTCTTTCTGCTTACGTGTGCAGAACGACACGCTGCAAACCCAGCTGCCAATATTCAAAGCACTGCAGCAGCTTCCCACGACATGCCAAATAAGCCTGCCGCATCTCAAGACGCGTTGGCGTCTGGCGAGAAAATAAACAAATGCCCATGCAGCCGTTACCAACATATCTAAAGGGTGATTTCCCACCCTCCCTACAAAGTTGTATTTCCTTTGCAAATTATAGAAGTCTCTTGGAAAATGTTTTTACAATTAAATACACAAATAAACCTCTGAGGACTAAGCCGCTTGTGCACGATTTAAAAAATGTAAAAATACACTTATTGCCTGTACATATCATCAGCACAAAGGAAATCTTCCCTTTCTGATGCGCGTAGGAACTTTCGTTTGGTTTTCCACATTCTGTCAGACCTGCTGATTTCAGATAATGCGAGTGTGCGCGCGTGTGCAAGAGACGAGAGGTATAGAAAGAGTGAGAGAGAGAAACAGAAAGAGCGTATTTTGGTTAAGCATGAGGAAAAATGTTCTCTTTGGGGGTTTCAAGGAAGCAGCAGCAATTAAAAAGCCCACTGACTTCCTTCCAACACACATACACGCACACACACACACACATGCGGTTGAGCTGAGCAAGAAGATGTTTAAAAAGAGGTGCAGAGTCTAGCAAGGTTTGCCCTCGCTGATCCAGTCTGAAGTCGGGGTTGTTTTTCCTCTCTGCACAGCTCAGTTGTCTCCATGAGGGGGAGCAGTTCCAGTAGCCCTGAATCTTTAACACCAGCGTCCTGAGCAGCTCTAGTGTCTCTTCATAGAGGAGACCTTCTTCTTCCTCGCTGCCAGCATCTCGTAGAAAGGATCTCTACTGATGGCCGCCCTGGAGATAAAGAGAATAGAAAGAATATTATGAGAACTGCACTCTCGTTTAATGCTCAGCTGGGGGTTGAATAACACTTACTATTTAGTAATATTTTCAATCTGACTGCACTGAAAACCTGATCTGAATTGAGTTAAAAGAGAAGTTCACTTCCAGAAAACTTCCAGATAATTTACTCACCCCCTTGTCATCCAAGATGTTCGTGTCTTTCTTTATTCAGTCGTAAATAAATTGTTTTCTGAGGAAAACATTCCAGATTTTTTCTTCATATAGTGGACTTCTATTCCAAAATACAGTTTCAATCCAGCTTCAAAGGGCTCTAAACGATCCCAGGCGAGGAAGAAGTTTCTTTTCTAGCGGAACGATCGGTTATTTTTTAAACAAATTGACAATTTATATACTTTTTAACCTCAATCGCTTGTCTTCTCTGCAACGCGCATGCAAACTCTGTGTAATCTCGGTCAGTACAGTTAGGGTATGTCGAAAAACTCCCATCTGATTTTCTCCTCCAACTTCAAAATCATCCTATATCACTGTTTTACCATTTAAAGGTATGTAAAGGGCATTTGATCTTCTTTGCATGTTCACTTTGTAAACACTGGGTCAGTACTTCTGCAGTGATGTAGGGCGATTTTGAAGTTGGGAGATGGGAGTTTTTGACATACCCAAAATGTATTGACCCGGATTACACAGAGTTCACATGTGCATGGCAGAGAATAGACAAGATGAGCATTTGAGGTTAAAAAGTATATCACTTGTATTTCTTTCTTTTTTTTTTTTTTTAAATAACCAATCGTTTTGCTAGATAAGACCCTTCTTCCTTGGCTGGGATCATTTAGAGCTAGAAACTGCACTGAAACGGTATTTTGAAACTTTGAACTCACAGGCATTTGGAGAGAAATCCTGAAATGTTTTCCTCAAGAAACATAATTTCTTTACGACTGAAGAAAGAAAGACATGAACATCCTAGATGACAAGGGGGTGAGTACATTATCTCTAAAGTTTTGTTCTGGAAGTGATCTTCTCCTTTAAATAATGACAATATTGTCTTGTGTGGAGCCGCTTTATAACTCAACTTGACTCATTTCAGTTGATGAATTTTACATTGACACTGTTATTGAATTAAACTTAACACTAAACTTAACACTAAACTTATTAAAGATGAATAACAACATGACTTTCTTCTGTAAAGCTGCGTTACAGCTGAAATTCAATTTGTTTCATAATTGAATTTTGGAATATTAATAATATTATTTTCCTGTTTATTACTGAGAAGCTGCTTTGAATCATTCTGTGCTTATAAAGAGCTATATAAATAAATGTGACTTGAGGTAAATTACTTCCAAAGTCACTTTCCAAAAAAGGAAAGAAAAACAAAGGCAGCAACTATTTACACTAAGTGCAAATAACGACAGTTTCTATTTACACTATGGCCATGTACACACTACAAGTTTCAGGAGTGACAACCACATTTAAATGCGGGAGTGAGTCCCATGAATTATTGTTCTATGTGTGTACGGAACAGCATTCACTTCTGCATTTGTAACCATATAAGGTGTAATAAGGTGAACTGACAACCGAATTTAGCTGCAGTGTGTACGTGACCTATGTAAAATTTGCAGTATTTTCTTTGCATTAAATGTAAACAGTAGTTAAATGCTATTTAAAAGCTACTTAGTGAAAATATGGCCGATAATTTGCACCTATGTATTGTACATTATAAAACACATTGAATGTAAATTATCATGCTTTTTAAAGGGGTCGTCAAATGCAAAATTCACTTTTACATGTTGTCTGAACATAAATGTGTGTTGGCAGTGTGTGTACACAACCACCCTATGAGGACAAAAAAATCCACCCAGTGCTTTTTTTTTTTAAATCCCCAATAATAATAATCACTTGATCAGATCAGGCTGTTCTGAGATTCCACATTTTAGCATAGACCCGCGTTGAGTGAGGTGCAAACTGTCCGGCATTGTTTCGACGTCGGAGCAAGAGTAGACAAGAATGGCTTCTATGGGACTGAGGTGTATTGTTGGATGTAATAATGAACATAGCAGTCGTCATTTACTCCAGACATCTGAGCTGCTGAAGACACAGTGGATTACTTTTGTTTTTGAAAGGAATGCGCCACTCAATCTACCTACATGTGTCTATGTTCGTGCAACTCATTCGTGATTCAGCTTCACCTACAGAAGCAGTTTTTTTTTTTTAAATCTTTGCAAATCGCATTTGCTAAAAATGTGCTCATTAGCAAGTTCCGCGGCTAAATGTGGCTAAAGTTAACAGTCTCAGAGAACGGCTCATCGCCCCATGGAAGAGAGGGGCGGGGTGAGCAGAGCTCATTAGCATTTAAAGGGACATGCACGGAAACGGGTCGCTGTGAAAAGAGTTGTTTTTGACAAGGTAAAAAGGGTGTTGTTTTACATTACCATTGAAAAATTTTAACCCAAGTATGTTATAGACTTTTCATTAAGACCCTAAAGAATCATATCAACTTGTGGAAAATGGGCATTCGATGACCTAACTGCAACCCTACCTGATAAACACACCTCCCTGTGAGCCAATTTACTTCTACTTTTCAGGCAGGGGCGAAATGGTGTTAAAAGGGCACAATTGCGGACCTTGGTGGTTGGTCCCCCTCGGCAGAAATCTGTGCACGCCACTGCTTATGCGGGCATTACGTTGTATGCCACCGCTACTGTTGTTTAACAGATGTCTTTAGTAATGTTGTCTATCCCAACCACACGTTGGTAGCCAGGGTTTGTGTAAATAGCCTCTGCCAACAAGGTGGCCTATTTGCACTTAGTGTAAATAGACACTCAGAGACATAAATATTACATTGAATTTACATTAAATATTGACTGATTTCATTATGTCAGAAGAAAGAGAGAGTCGCATGTCATCCAAGATATTTCTTTCTTCAGTCGCAAAGAAAAAATTTTTTTTGAGGAAAACATTCCAGGAACTTTCTCCATATAGTGGACTTCAATGATGGCCAATGGTTTGAAGGTCCAAATTGCAGTTTCAATGCAGCTACACAGACGAACACAGAAGTACACAGACAAAGAACTAACCACGCATGAGTTTTCCAACATAATTACGCAAAGTGTGAAGATGTGCATCTGCATCACAGCTAGTGCAAGATAAGCATTTGTCATTAATAAGTACATAAACTTGTATTTTTCTTAGAAAAATGGCAGATCGTTTAGCTAGATGAGACCCATATCCCTCGGCTGGGCTCTGCACTGAAACTGCAATTTGGACCTTCAACTCGTTGGCCACCATTGAAGTGCACCATATGGAGAAAAATCCTGGAATGTTTTCCTCAAAAACCTTAATTTCTTTTCAGCTGAAGAAAAACATGAACATCTTGGATGATATGAATGGTAAAAGTGTCCATAAATTAGCTGTATTTAAACCAGATTATCCATTTAATCAACACCATATCTCTATTTAGATGAACAACACTCACTTAATGCTGTTCATCCATTCGTCTTTTTCCTCTGTGGTGGGAGCGGAGATGCGGTAGAAGGTGTGGTTTCCTTCAACAACCCGTCCGTCTGCTTCTGTCTTACACGCCTTGATCACCTGGTCCTTATTGTCAGGGATGAAGAGCTCAAAGCAGTTCTAAAAAGCAAACACATGCAGAAAATCACCATCTGAACACTAGGGGGAGGCACAGTGCAAACCATCTCAGGAAAAGATCCTGCCTCTGCAGTTAAAAAATAGCTTAGAAGGATGTTTTACCGGCTTCTTGTCCTCCACTTCACGGATGCTGAGATTTTCCAGGGGAATGATACCTCTTGGTTCTTTATCCTACATGAAAAGAGACAGATTAGTTTCCACTTATTACAAGTCACCATAATGATATTTATACTTTCCATAATAACTTAATCTGTTATTGAGTCATCATTTAATGTCACTTTTGTAGTGGTTCTCTAAAGAAAACACTATTATTCCACTGTATAGGAATATATTTATTTTCTATTGTTGGGTCAAGAAGAAAGAAGAAAATATGGTTTTGCATGTCAAATATCAGAGACAAAAAAGCCATAAATCTCTCCGTCTAGCATGAGATGCTTTTTCAGTACTTACAGTAGTGTACTCAAAGTAGTAAAGGCAGTTATCTGTGAGAATGAACCACCGTCTTTTCCAGGTTTTGACACGTCCTCCTGAGGAACAAAAGATGAGTGTTAGTTTTCCGTGTGATGAGCCATCAGACGTCACAGATCCGTGCAGCTGAAGAGTTGAGCGGCAGAAGAGCAGACAGACAGATGAACAGACAATGAGAGCTCTTCTACAGCGACTCCATGTCCAATAAGGCCCAAGCACAGCATTCCTTACCAGCACCACACCATGCTCAAACCAGCCGCCAACCAACACACTCCATGAGTCAACCTTCACAACTATCAGACATCTCCTGATAGTTGCCATTCCTCTTAACCCCACTGAAAAACTCTGTTTACCTCCTAAAAGACCAGCCAAAGGTAAAATGTGTTATACGGTCTTGATAACTAGTAAAACGATAAAACGAACAGGTAAACTCATGGTGTAGTTCATTTCTAGCCTATATTTCACTTTTTATTTCTGGCGACTGCATTTAAGATTTAAACATTTGTTCATTTGTGACCACAAACACCAGTCATAAGGGCCAAATAATTTTTGAAATTAAGATTAAATCAAAATATTGAGACACCTTTAAAGTTGTCCAAATGAAGTTCTTAACAATGCATATTACTAATCACAACTTAGATTTTAATATATTTATGGTAGGAAATTTACAAAATGTCTTAATGAAACATGATCTTTACCTAATATCCTAATGATTTTAGTCATAAATGAAAAAATAATCAATAATTTTGACGCGTACAATGTATTGTTGGCTATTTCGACAAATATACCTGTGCTACTTAAGACTGGTTTTGTGGTCCAGGGTCACATTTGTGAAGATAATCCTATTTTCTTCAATAATCCAAAAGCCAATGGAAAACACCAACTGGCTTTTTTGGTCAAAGTAACCAAACTTCTGGATTGGCCTACAAAAATACGTCAACACTGCAGCCTTTTATTCAGTGATGTTAACCTCCTAATTAACTTACAGACTATGTTAGTAATCTGCTGTGACAAACTCTGATGGCAAGTCAGTTCAGCACTGGTTAAGCTCACATTCTTGGGACAGTTTCCCACGTCCCTCTCTATAGGGACTCCACAGTAAACATAGCGCTCAGTGATCCGAGGATGACCTCTGACCTGTGCCACCCTCGTTTCCTCTGCAGGGAAACCTGATCACAGTGGCAAAGGAGATGCCATCAAACTGAATAAATAGCATAGTGCATCCAAAAAAACATTTAACTGTTTATAAGTGTATAAGTTTAAATAATTTATTAAATCAAGAAAAATGTAAGAGATTAGTTTCCTGATAATTTACTCACCCCCATGCCATCCAAGATGCTCTTGTCTTTCTCTCTTCCGTTGAATAGAAATTAAGGTTTCTGAGGAAAACATTCTAGGATTTTTCTCCATATAGTGGACTTTAATAGTGGCCAACAGGTTGAAGGC
The DNA here is from genome assembly GCA_036247105.1 of Cirrhinus mrigala. NCBI lineage: Eukaryota > Metazoa > Chordata > Actinopteri > Cypriniformes > Cyprinidae > Cirrhinus > Cirrhinus mrigala. Next base: position 36,077,916 of record CM070009.1, on the reverse strand, counting down.
CCAAATTGAAATTTCAATGCAGCTTCAAAGGGCTCTACACAATTCCCAGCCGAGGAATAAGGGTGAAATGATAGGTCTATGAAACGACAGGTCATTTTCTAAAAAAATGTCATTTCTATACTTTTTAACCAAAAATTTGTTCGACAAATTATGTAATCATGCATACGTGATGTAGGCGGAAGTACTGACCCAATGTTCACAAAGTGAACGTGCAAAGAAAGTCTGTTTTTTGTCCTTCCCTACCTTTTTGAACCGTAGTACACATACGAAGAACTAACTACGTGTGACTTTTCCAATGTGATTACGCAAGCTATTACAAGACAAGCATTTGTGGTTAAAAAGTATATACTTTCTTCTTTTTTAGAAAATGACTGATCACTTAGCTAGATAAGACTCTTATTCCTAGGCTGGGATCGTGTAGAGCTCTTTGAAGCAGCATTAAAACTGGACCTTCAACCTGATGATCCCCACTGAAGTCCACTATATGGAGAAAAATCCTGGAATGTTTTCCTCAAAAACCTCAATTTATTTTTTGACTGAAGAAAGAAAGACATGAGCATCTTGGATGACACAGGGGTGAGTAAGTTAACAGGAAATTTTTATATTTTGGAAATGAACTAATCCTTATATATATAAAGTCTGTTTCTACCTGTTCAGAATTTCTTCCCAAATTTTATTTCTGGCTGATTCTGCAGTGGATTTTCAAATGTACCTTACAAATATTATATGAAGTATCTCAGTGAATATGAGCTCATAAAAGCTACATGCATAATAGTTATAATATAATTAGCAAAATGTTGTTTAGGCCTGTCGCAATTACTGATTAATCACCTGGTCGTGGTTATTTTATCACAATTATTCGAGACAACAATGAAATGTTTAAAAGGCTGCATTTATTTAATAAAAACAATAAAATAAATAAATAAAAATTACATTTTTAAATATACATTTAAATAGAGAACTGCTTTTAGATTGTAATAATATTTCACAATATTGCCTATTTTACTGTTTTATATCATATTTGTTAACATTAGTTAATGTATTAACTAACATGAACAAACAATGTACAATACTTTTATTACACTGTTTATTAATCTTTGTTATTGTTAGTTAATAAAATTACAGTCGTTCATTGTTCATGGTAGTTTACTATGCATTGACTAATGCTTACAAACAACTTGTGATTTTAATGCATTAGTAAATGCTGAAATTAACACTAAGATTAATTAATACTGTAGAAGTATTGATCATTCTTAGTTCATGTTAACTAATGTAGGTAGTTAATGTTAACTAATGAACCTTATTGTAAAGTGTTTTATTATATTATATTATATTGTACTATATTATATTATATTACACTGCTAACACTTTTTTATGGTTTCTTAACTAGTTGCTTATTAGCATGCATTTTACTAGAATATTAGTCATTTATTAGTACTAGTTAAGCACATATTAATGACTTATTCTACATCCCTAATCCTGCCAAATACCTAAATTTAACAACTACCCTACTAACTATTAATGAGCAGCAAATTAGGAATTTATTGAGGGAAACTAACTTTTAAAATATTTTTACAGCAGTAAAGAAAATCAGATGTTTTCCTGTAAAACAATCATCAGCACAAAATTCATGATTGTGACAGGCCTAATGTTGTCTGAATTAGTTTTCTACACAGCACTGCAAACAAACAGGGCATTGTCAACCACCCGAAAGCATTTCAAGCATCGCTGCTTAACAGGAAGTGATCCTCCTGCACTACAGACTGCCATTGTATTCTAATACTGGCATGAGCGACAAACAAAACAAACATGAATCAGAGCACTACAGCAGGTGAGAAGTTTCTGAGCAAGCTGATTGGCTGATTAAGTTATCGGCTGTGATTAATGACCACTCCAGTTGTGGTCATACAGCAGTAAACCCCGTCCAGAAATGCCTCTGAGAGGGAGGAGATTTGTGGAGGGGGACGTGAAGAGGCCGTGCTGGGCTGCAGAGGAGGCACACTGATTGACTGATTTGACAGACACTGATACAGGGCTGGGTGATGGATGGGCGTTCCTAGTCAGGTCTCTGATGTGACAACAAATAGGCTCGATGTTTGAATTTCTTTTAGAAATTTTTATTACACACATGTATGTGCTAATCTCATATTCTTGACTCGTAAGTGAATCAGAACACTTCAGATACGGTTTTATTTTGGTTTCAATGACGTCTGATACATGAAACCCACCCTCACCCAGCATCCTAATGGTGAGTCCAATCTAATCAAACACACACACACACACACACACACACACACACACACTCTCTCTCTCTCTCTCTCACCGCTGCAGTCCGGCATCACACACATACACACAGACACACCTATACTTTACATACAGCATGAAGAACAGCAGTCTTTGGTCTAGATGCAGTTTTCTGACTTTCCTGAGTCCAATCAGATCAAACACCACATCCTATACACTCCATACATTCAACCATCAATGAACAGTTCACAGAGAAATAAAAATTCTGTCATCATTTTGTTTCAAACTCATATGAGTACTTCAATAGTACACAAAATAGGACGTTTAGAAGAATGTCCAAGCAGCTCTTTTCCATATAAATAGGAGTGGAAAATAAAACCGAAATCGTATATAAAGATATAAAGAATTGTATTTAATGATAACAATGTATATCCCAATATAGTTATTTTTTGCCTAAAATAAGGTTGTACTGACATCATTTTAGAAATTTTTATTTATAGTCATAAGGGTCAGTTTTTTGACAAGTGCAGTAATTTGTCTGTGGCTACAGACAAAGCTGCAGTTCGACAGAAAAACTCAAGATCTTTACAACATCATTCTTCACAGCAAATTATGCAGCTACAAAGTGAAGGGAAAATAACAATACATGAATAAATACATTTTAATAAAGATCTGAAAAGTGTTGGGTTTATTTGTGTTATTAAAATATTATATTAGCAAATACCAATAATAACAACAATAAATATAAAATAACAATATTAACAATCCTAATAAATAAAACAACTTTCATTTTAACTGTTAGTCACTGCCACTACTAAGAATAAAACATTTTATTATTAATATTAATACTGCTACTAATACATTATTATTTATTAGGATTATTATTAAATAATTTGAAGGATAATGGAAACAGCTAATATTTACAGCTTTACTGATACATGATTTTCTACCAACTCTTTACTTTTACATCAGTAATAACCGGCTGTTTTAATGAGTATTGTGTGCATTTTCCCATTTTAGCATTGATAGGATGCAAAGGCGACATCTTTATGTGTGTGTGCTGCGGGTTTGTTTGCACAGAAACCATCACTCACACAGCTGAATTGTTTAAAATCACTTGAATGTTTAAACTGGCATTGGCTCAAAAGAAATGAGAGATGATAATCTAAAATCTCTAATGATAAACTAATTAATACCAGTTTATACAATGAATCTGAATGGGCACAGATGCTGAATTCTTCAGAAGAAAATCATATGAGTTTGGGACAACATGAGGGTAAGTAAGTGATGACAGAATTTTCATTTTTGGGTGAACTATGCCTTAATCTTATGTGCTGATCCCTTTAATCTATTTTTGTTGCTGTTTTTATTGGTGTTTGTTGGGCTCCGTTCAGACTGAGAGGAAGCAGAAAGTACTGCAGCTCCCAAAGTGGAAATGACATAGAGAAAACGTTTCGAACACCACGGCAAACAAACAGTGGTGCTCTTCAATACAGTGGTCACAAAATCAAAAACCAAGCACCCGCCACCACACAGAAACAGGGCGGCACGTGGACAAAAATCGCTGATTCAATGAATAAAACAAGCGATCAGACAAACAAATGAAGGAACATATAAAACTAGAGTAAATTCATGGAAAGACAAACCCCATGAGAAAAAAAATGAACCTATAGTGGCTAATAACAGAAAGAGGGGACAGGAAGCAAGGCTGATCACCAAAAGCACCTGAGAGCAAGAGATGAGCGATTGTTTGGGAAGAACAGGTTTACATACCTCCTGAGGGAAAGACAACAGCCAAAATCATGGGAACAAACAAACAAACGAGGAAGAAAAGGAAAAAAAAAAATTAAATTAAATAGGAAATCATACTCCCCACACGCTGCCTCTCTGATCAAAGGAGGTACTTGTGCATTTTCCAGTTGCTGTGAATTACGGAGGACCATTCCAAATAAAACAGGGGACAAAAATACACTGGAAAGCATTCAATTCACAAAATTTAACACAGCTTTCCTGTCCATGTCAATGAAAAGGGAAAATGTGGGGTGCAGGTCTTTTCAACCGTTTTCAGACCATTTTAAACCTGCTTATAAGTGAAAAGTGAAAAAAGTGAAAGTTATACTGCAAAGCTACTAAAATAATCAACACTGATGTATATGTATGAATCATATTTGCGTAAATGATATGCTCTTTTATGTAATTTTAATATGGGGGAGACACTGAAACCCTCAATGAAGACCCTGTCATAAATCATTCATTTGCATGATATGAATTTATGCTTTCTATAAAGTGTCTATAATGATCTAAAGCTGTTGTTCTCAACCATGTTGTTATGAAGAATTATGAAACTGTGGTTTATAGACCTGGAAATTCAAATAAATTAATAAAATCCAACTCCTTGTAATTTTTCAGACATTTTAAGAACAGACATTTTTATAGTTATGCATAAATATAGAAAGGTCAAAAGTTTACACCCCCCTTTCAGAATCTGCAAAATAAGAGGGATCATACAAAATGCATGTCATTGTTTATTTAGTACTGACCTGAATAAGATATTTCACATAGAAGACGTTTACATACAGTATAGTCCACAAGAGAAAATAATAGTTGAATTTATAAAAATGACTCCATTCAAAAGTTTACATCCTGGTGAAACTACCCACTGTTCTTCAGAAAAATCCTTCAGGTCCCACAAATTCTTTGGTTTTCCAGCATTTTTGTGTATTTGAATCCTTTCCAAAAATGACTGTATGATTTTGAGATCCATCTTTTCACACTGAGGACAACTGAGGGACTAATATGCAACTACTGTATTACAGAAGGTTCAAACACTCACTGATGCTCCAGAAAACAATGCATTAAACTTTTGAACAGAATGGAAATGTGTACATTTTTCTTATTTTGCCTAAATATCATATTTTTCATTTAGTACTGCCCTTCAGAAGCTACAGAAGATACTTATTTCCAGAGACAAAATCAGTTAAATTTACCCTGATCTTTAAATTCAAAACGTTTTCAATCCTTAATGCATCGTGTTTCCTTCTAGAGCATCAGTGAGTGTTTGAACCTTCTGTAATAGTTGCATATGAGTCCCTCAGTTGTCCTCAGTGTGAAAAGATGGATCTCAAAATCACTGGAAAGGGTTAGAATACACAAAAATTCTGAAAAACCAAAGAATTTGTTTAACCTGAAGGACTTTTCTGAAGAACAGCAGGCAGTTTAACTGTGCAGGGCAAAGAAGGGACTCATGAGCAACTATCACTAAACAAAAAACACTGTGGATCTTTCAGATAACAACACAATAATAAGAATCAAGTGTATGTAAACTTTTGAATGGGGTCATTTTTATAAATTTAACTATTATTTTCTCTTGTGGACTATATGTAAACCTCTTTTATGTGTAAGATCTTATTAAGGTCAGTACTAAATAAACACTTAACATGCATTTTATATGATCCATCTTATTTTGCAGATTCTAAAAGGGGGATGTAAATTTTTGACTGTATGTATAATTATAAAAGGATATTTATTCTCAAGCAGTTGATTCATTGTGAGCATTCAGTGTGATTACCTTCATATGATGTGAGAGGTGATACTAATCCATCAAGAGAGCAGAAGGAAAGATGTGCTATTGTATAATCTGATGTGTGGAAGTGTTGTGAAGATCAAAAAATGGCCTTTCAGGAAGTGTGTGTGTAAATGTGCTTCTGTGTGTAAGCCTCACATCTCACACTCAGTCTATGTGTTTGAGCAGGACATCTCCTGTAAGTGTATGTGAGGGTAGAGCTGCACGAAAAATCACAAAAATGAATAGATATTTTACTCATGTAATCCCACTCACCCAGTTTGAGCAGCCAGCCCTCTCTGTCTGGGTTGAAGAAAGTGTGCGTCAAGTCATTGCCGTCATCCTCAGGGATTTTGAAGGGCTCGTTCTTGATACTCTCATATAGATTCTACACGAGTCAAAGCAAAATACCATGAAGTTCAAAAGATAAACAAGCAAACACACTCCACCTACAGAACAGCCACAGATTATCATTTTATGGTGGGACATAACATAATAAAAAGTGCAAGCAAGTTATTCACTCAGAATGGTTGGCCAAAGTCCTCTAGAAAGTGGGTGCAACCATGGCCTACTTATTTCTAACTTTATTTTACATTTTTAAATTGTTTTTCATTAACATAATCAGTGATTTTATATATCATTTTTCAACTGTCATGTTGAAAACATTCATAAACATGTTTGAACACAAGTTCTATTCCAACAAAAAAACATCTACAGTCTACACAATCACTATTGCACTATTCCTGTAAACATGGACCAAAAATGAGGAACCCTGGACTAAGGTAAGGATGTATAATACATTGAGGGTACATAAAATGCACACCACTTGGAGAAATACTATCCACCTTATTCTTCTACACGAAAGTAAGCCCATGGGCGAGACTTCCGGTTCATTATTCGGTATAGGGAAGTAACAAGAAAAATAACAACTTGCAGTAAATGGTAAAACTGTTTGCACTACAAAACAACTGCGTTCATAATTATGAAAGACACACCAATTTGCAATATCAAGCAGCAAAACAAGCAGATTCGTACAGCAAAAAATCGCTGGACGTGGATGAGTCCGGAAGCCAGACCCATAAAATTTACAAATGGCCATACCCACTCTTATGGGAAAAATAAGGTGAATAACAAATACACAAACACAACAATATAAATACATCTACAGACATAAGAAGAAGTTAAAAGAGACCAACCCTGAGCAGTTCTTCTGGCAGGTCTCCCCCATCATTAATGCCTCTGTTCATGGAGATGAAACGCTCTACTGTGGGCTTGTCCTTAACGTTTGGGTTGTGGAGGCTGGTGTTTAACATGATGATGGCGAAGGACAAAATGTAGCATGTGTCTGCAAAAAAAAAACAAAAAAAAACCCACAGTGTTTGTCACAACCACTCACAATGACATTCAGCATCTGATCATTTTCCAGCAATGTCATTTTCAGAGGCACACTGGCTTGGATATGAAGCGATTTAAATATTTCATGTTCATACTGTAAGTTGAATGAATGCCAATAAGTAGAAGTATGTTTGTGAATTTACTGAGCGATCATGACATGAACATCCAGGTAGCAAAAGTGTCTTATACAGCAAATAGCCCAAAGAGAGAACTTAAAGGGTGTGTAGGTCAGCAAGGTGTAAATATATGTGTTTGAGGGCATTTCACATCTTGCTAGCATTTACACACAATACATTTTTTGATGCCATTTACCTGGAAATTTCTTTGAACTGTGTTGGAAATGTAGGCTACTGATTAATGTAATTTATTTAGAGAAGAATGCATCTGTCCAATTTAATATTTCAAACTCTCAATTTGTGGGAAAGCAGTATTGATAAATCAGCGTTCATGTTTCTTGGAAATGCTAAAAATGCATGTTTGAACACTAAACATGAACTAAAATGTAAAGCAGACCAACCTGTGGACTGAAAGACTCCTGTGTTGCATTGGCAGTAGCGCTGGGCAAATGCCTCCATCATTCTGTCAATCTTCTGTGCCTCACCAGGAAGTCTGAAACTCCAGAGAAACTGCCTGTGTGGAGACAAACATCATAATGACATTTAAAACACATCCTAAACCAGGACATTCACAGTGGGATTTGTATGAGTGTGTGCACTGGTTTAATTTAAACGGCAGTGTACTGCTATGCAGTAATTACAGTTATCATGTAGTGGTATATTTTAAATATTTATATTTAATTATTTCAGACTGTTCATTTCAGGCAAACCCAATGAATTTAGCAGGTTTTACACTGCACACCTTTCATAAATTCCAAACATTATACATACTGCATATTTTTTTCTAATGAAAAATAATAGGTAGTATGCCAAACGGAAAATACCCATAGAGACAGTGAGACTAAGTAAAGCCAGAGTGTTGTCTGCTAGGAAAAACAGAGCACAGCATTGGATTTTATATTCATTTTTACCTGAGAGCCTGAACCAGGTTCAAATCTGTGAACTCGTGCAGCTCCACGAAGGCATGAAGGACTTGGATATTGAAGTCATCCCTGTTGAAAGCGAAAATGAGAGCAAGTTGTAAGTAACATTAAGCAGACACTTTTTTTCAAAGCAACTTATTGGAGTAACCAAAGTTTAAAGGGATCGTTCACTCAAAAAGAAAATTCTGTCATCAATTACTCTAACTCTTTTTATTCCAGACCTATAAGATTTTGGTTCATTTTATGTTTGCCATATATTTACAGTATGTACTTTGTATATGTGCATTGATAATTATTTATATCCAAATGAAATACTAAATTAAAGGGTTATTTCACCCAAAAATGAAAATTAGCCCATTATTTACTTTCCCTCCAGGCATCCTAGGTGTACATGACTTCCTTCATTCAGACAAATGCAACTGGAGTTATATTAAAAAATTATTCTGGCTCTCCCAAGCTCTATCATGTCAATAGGTGGGTGTTTCTCTTCATCATCCAAAACAAGTCCAATAAAGTGCAGCCATCCATAATAAAAAGTGCCTCAAATGGCTCCAGGGGGTGAATAAAAGCCTCCTGTAGCGAATCAATGCGTTTTTGTAATAAAAATATCCATATTTAAAACACAGAAGTAGCTCTGGGCGGATGACGTATGATGTCGGCACTGTGTATGCACTGGTGAGAAGTGACGAACGCAAACGTGCCGTGGAGAGATAAAAATAAAACAACAGTCACAAAGTCACAAACAAAATAGACCAAAGGGGGACTGTTTTTCCTTTGCTGAAGTAAGGAAATGTTCCTTCCTTTGCTCCTGTAAACAAACATTGGTTTCATGAGACTCACAGTTACAAACGTAATGCCGACGTCCTATGTCATCCGCCCGGAGCTGCTTCCCTGTACGACCAGTTGGCACAAGCTAGATTAAAGTGATATGCATCGATTCGCTACAGGTGGCCTTTATTCAACCCCCGGGAGCCGTGTAAGGCACTTTTTATTATGGATGGATGCACTTTTTTGGAATTGTTTTGCACTGTTGTAGAGAAACACCCACCCATTGCCATGACAGAGCTTGGGAGAGCCAGGATAATTTTTAATATAACTTCGGTTGCATTTGTCTGAAAGAAGGCAGTCATATACACCTAGGATGCCTGGAGGGAGAGTAAATAATGGGCTAATTTTAATTTTTGGGTGAACTATCCCTTTAAATCTGTTCATCATTTTCAAAAGATTTCTCTTTTCAAAAGATTTGGATTAAAGTGCTTGATTCATATGGATTACTTTTATGTCTTTATGAGCTTTCTGAAGCTTGAAAATTTTGGGTGGAATAATTTTTCAAGAAAGGGACAGAACTTGCTCGGGTTTCATTACAAATATCCTCATTTATGCTTTAAAGATTAATCTTTTGGGTTTGGAATGACACGAGGATGAGCAAGTGACAGAATTTTGAATTTTGGGTGAACTATCCCTATTTCATGGTACACAAAAGGAGAGATTTCAACAAATGTACTGGTTGCTCATTTACATGCAATGTGAATAAACAAATTTGTCTTATGCTTTGAAATTATGTGTGGATACAAATTCATAGTTCAACCTCTTGCACAAGACTTATTCAAGACAAAGTGGATGTTGAGATCATTAAGCACTGCACCATTTTTCAAAACCTTGCTATTTAACCTCTACAAGCAGAGGATGTGATATCCCTCCTGGGGATGATGGCGATCTTGTCCTCTCTACACCCTTTCCCGGTGATCTGGTGACAGTGCACTCACTGAACAAAAGCACTGCAGAACCCCTCCCTACCAGAAGAGCTGAAGTGCTCAGAGATACAATCTGATCTGCTGTCTTAGAGCCCTGCTCTCCATTTCCTGACTTTCTCAGCGGACACACCCAGACTGAAGTAGAGGAGAAAACAAGGAAGTGGAGGGAATGAAATCCAAGATGAGACAAAGAGGGGGAAAAAGCAACTCTTGCGCAGATGCAACTAAGTCACTAGGTGTTGCCCAGTGAACTAGAATAACATGCCTCTTTGAATTACTGATTTTTTAGTCCTCTTTCAGTCAACATTCCTTAAATATGAGTAGTCCAATAAGCTTAGAATCAGGATAAAAGGCTAATCAAAGACAGATGCACATGAGATTTAACGAGCAATTCACATTATCCTTTATGTCTGTACAAATGACAGTAAGAAGATGACACTGATTTAAAAGAATTTAGCACAAAGACTGCTTGACTGATTAAAATAAACTAATGTTTCTACAAATGGTGGATTTAAAGGTATAAAAGTAACCTAGTATTACTTACGAGTTTTAAAGTCAAAATTATTCTTCAAGATGCATTTTGGTTTTTCTAACATAATGAGTAAGCTATATTTTAATGATTCTAAATATATTTAGCTAATGCAAATGCACACCAAACCAAAGGACTGACCTATTTTTTAGTAGGGCTGCCCCCTAATAGTTGACTAACCATTAGTCAATGAGAAGAGGCTTGGTTGACCAAAATTTCATTAGCTGCTTAGTCACAGAAAAAACAAAAACAATTCCACAGGAAGTGGCAAAGTCACGTAGTCCATGACAGACAGATTTTTAACGGCTGGTCTATGTGGTAATATAGTACATCGGATTTAAAATATGCTTAAAACAGTTTGCACTCACAATAAAATTGAAATGTTGTGCTTTTGTAAAATAATGAAAGCAAACAGGATGCGCCATCGTCTCGGTCTCTGTGAAATTAAGCGCGGAACTTCGAAACTCTCTGTATACTTGCCTTAGACATAAAACATATATTTATAGAGAGTGAAATGTCTACTTTCAAATGAACCAATTCAAATAGAAAACAAATATTCTCAGATTACGTAATCCGTATGAAAAATGCATACAGGTGCATCCATTACTGCGTAGATGACAAGTCAGTGTCCCCGACTTCATCTCTTAAGCCGAAAACAAAGAAAGCCCTAGTTTATCAATAAATTATTAAAACGTTAATGCAGTCTCCTTGCTGTTTTTCCCAGACACATTCATAATTATTAAATCTGCCGGTGTGCTGTGGAAAGTTTTTTTTTTTTTTTTGCGTGTGCACTTGAGCACTTATTAGACTATGCAGGCATATTAAAGGCTCATTATTAGGATGTATATGGTTCATTAATAAACGTGTGACTAACAGTCAACTCATGCTTGAAATTAACGACAACTAGTCAACCAGAAAAATCTTTAGTCGAGGACAGCCCTACTTTTGAGACACTTTGCAGTCACATTTACTATTGAGTGGTGAAATTTTGCATTACATTTTTCAACAGGAATCTGTGTGATCAATATTGTAGGAAGAAAACATTTCCCCACACAGATTTTTCATCATGAATTCACTGCACTGACCAACAGAATGTTGTTTGGGATGTAGCTGACTTCTGTGGGTGCAGTGCTTTGTGTGCATCACTACACTACTGACGGTGGACACAATGAACCTTTTAGCCAGTGAAATTTTGGTCATTTCAAATGTGGACAGACTGCAGCTAATGTAACTACTTGTATCTTTTAGAAGCCTAACCCCTTAAGAAATGACTTGCATTAGTCAAACATGCATTTCAGGTAAACAAAATATGCAACATTATATACTAGTTTCTGTCCTTTCATTTTGTCTTTGGAAGGCCTCAGAATGCCATCCCTGCAACTGCCGCTACAAAATCAACTATTTGGAGAACATACTGTCATTGCTTGAATATGTAAGACTGAACGCTACTTTATCTGACCCAGTGGATGTGCACTAAAAAACACACACTCACCTCTCTCCCAGATAGTCTCCTATTGCAGTTTTGTTAAGACCTTCACCCTTGTAGAGGAAGCGTGCAATGTCTTCACTGGTGTTCTTCAGAAGGTCATTTTCAATGAGGAACTGGATCCCCTACAAACATATATTCAAGGTGTTTAGGCTCTAAAAGAAGACAAATGTTACAGAATTCATTAAGTGAATGTGTTTTAACAGACTGCTTAATCACCTTTTTGGGGTCCATGTTGAATTTCTTGCGGCCCATTGCCACTTGTTTGTTCCTCTGCATGTTTTTCCTGCAGCGATAATTTTTTAAAAAATCCTGATGATAATGCTTTTTACACCATTTAACAAAATATTTCATAAGGTTTATTTAATTTACAGCCATATTGACATACTACATAATCACTGACTAATGGATTCACAAGTGAAACTGCTTCCGCAGAGAACGGAGAGGTTTTATAAAATCAAACTGGGATTGAGAATTTGATTCTTTTTTTTTTTTTAGTTCTTAGTTTTTGAGTCTCTGCATTCTTTTACAGACAGAACACTTTCTAAAATATGCTGTATGTTTTCTGGAAATTCTCTATTGTTATTCATTTGGTAGAATGATAGATTATTTACTAGATGCTCAGATGCTAGTCAGATTTGACCTCACGCATGACTCACAATGTGAGCACGTCAGTGGAAATGAAGTGCGTGTGAGTTGTCTCTCAAGGGACGCCCACTCACCTCTCCTCTGTGGAACCCAGGTTCTCAATCTCACTGGTCACTTCGGCTATCTCATCTTTCAGACGCTGTGGTGAGAGGACATGAGATGGTTTATATCAAATGCGACTCCAGAGTTGATAAATATGAGAAATTAAACCAAAAGACATGCACATTCTGTTTGGATCTGTGCTGTGAGTAAACCAACCCCATTTACTGTAAGCCTGAAACACCATGTCCTACAAAGGTGTGACAAAATTGTCAGCAAGTAATTTTCTGTCTTCGCCGAAAGCGAAATTCAGCATGAAGCAACACAATCAACCAATCAAGGTTGGCTTCGCCTACTTTATTGTTTAAACACTTATCTTGAGCACACATATCTACTAGAAATGAGTACTGTGACAGTCTCCGCATGTGTCCTGTCCCACCTCACCGAGAGCTGACATTAACAACTCAAAATCTAATTCCAGCGAATGAATGGTTTGCTCTAGACTGCTCTGTTTGATATAAATGTCATTAAAGCAAGACAATCGGAGAATGTCCCCAGAGTGGAGACTGACGACATCGAAATTGGATTATTTTACCATGTCTTTGTAGAGATTAATGGTGTTAGGATACAAACCCGTCTCTTCTGCCAAGAGTTTAGTGGCGGTCTGGAGCCAGACTGGTCCTGAGGTCACACAATGAAGAGTTTTCCCTCCTCGTATTCATTTTTCCTGTTTAACCACCAACTGTATGGTGGTGAAACTCGCTTGAGTGTTTGCTCTTGTCTGTTTATATGTCTAAAACATTCACGAGCAAAGAAAAGGCTTTTTTAGTTTTCCCAGACGTTTGTCTTCCCAAAGAAAAAACTGCCTCAAGGATAGAACCACTTCTGTCATGTAGAAATTTGGTTTGGAATTTGTCAACTTGAAACAAACGGAGTGAGCTGTAAGAAATGATACATTCTCATGGAAACTGAAAGAATTTTAAGTGAGTACACTGTATACTGTAGTATACTGGAGGTCAGTGCCATGACTGATTGAATCTATTTGACTGTGTCATTATAGAGCTGAAAGTGATCAGTATTTAGCTCATGTATGAGTGTCCTTTCCTAAACAATTCCACCCTGTTCCTGTCAGCTTGAGTCATTTCCTATTGGACAAATTATGATCATATTTAGTGAATTACTGGTCAAATTCTACATTATCACCACTCTTACCACATATATAAATTTAGATTCTTGAAGTTCTTTAATAGCAGCCATGAGATGATGAAATAACAATGTAACATTTTTTTTTTTTAATTTTTAAAGCTGCAGTCCGCAACTTTTGGTGCTCTAGTGAATAAACAGAACTACATATGCATCTTTGTACATTGTAGCAAAAGTTCTTCTCTCTGTTTATGTCTACAACAAATCACAAAGGTAACGGGCTACTCCGCAGTGGTTCCTACCAGAACCAGTCTAAAATATTCAAGAGTATAAAAGTGTATTATAAGTGTACCACAGTAATTCAGAATAAGCCAAAAACACAGTTCAGAAAATGGATTCATGATGTACTTACTTATTATATACAGTTTGTAAATTATAAACACAAAAAGTTATGGACTCCAGCCTTCTTTAAGTAAATACAGAATATTAATGTCAAAGGAAACCTTTCATATTAACTTGTAAGCTAGTAAGACTGAAATATAGGACATCAGTCTGTGTTTAACTCTAACATAAACTCTGCCATAAATGTCACATTTGGGAGAATTCTGAATTCCGAAATACCATAATATTGGTATTTCAAATTCTTAAATCTGGTTTATGTCACATTTCTGTTTCAAAGTCATTCTGTTTTTTAGCCATTTTTGTTGCTAATAGGGCACTCTTTGCTTTAGCAAATCTCTGATGTATAAATAAACATTTAACAAAAGATCAGAAGATACTCAGCTAAACCGAGAAGCTCACAGGCTCTCTGAAGACCTGAAACATCCGATCCTTCAGTGACAAAATACTCAAGCATTACTTTGAAAACAAAGAGCCTCCACTACACATTCAAGTAAAACATTTAGCTCATATCTGATTGCATCTCTCATTACCTGAATGTCGTCCAGCAGCTCCTGCTTTCGCCGGCGGATGTTTTCCAGTTCTTTCTGCTCCTCAGGTGTGAGGTCGTCAGGCACTGAGAAAAGAAAAAAAAAAAAAAAAACATGAACATTGTTTTTTTGTCAGCCAAAGAACTGTACATGCTCTGATAATGTTGTAGTGCCGATATTACAAACTAACATGGGTGTTACGTTAAAAGATTAGGCCTAGGTGAGAGAAAGGGCTGTGGACAGAATCAACGTAGTATTATCCAGTGACATACACGCATAAACCATCAACATATTACTGTAAAGAAACAACAACAACCAGGCCTGGTTTCCTTGTCAAGATTCAACATTGTGATGCATTATGAAATTGTAATTTAATAAAAAGTAAAGCTGCTCCAAACGTATAAGAGGGGGAAAAAGCAGAAAAGAGTTAATGAAAAGACCCGCAAATACCTCCAGATGTCCTCAAGATGCTCAAACTAATCTAAATGACAAGGCACAAATCAATAAAAACTCTCCTGAGTCACAGCAGACCAGCAAACTCGCTTAAATTATGCCTTCAGCATCACAGAAATGGGCCAGATGCTAGGCCCCTCACAAACTTTCATTTACCGTGTGACTGCTAGATCTCATTCACAGCATCCTCCTGTAGTCATGGCAACCCATCACCATTTCAAACCCCATCTGTGAGGGTGTCGAAAACTCAGTGGGCAAAACCACTCATCTCACAGCAGATAACCACTCTGAAATATTCAGTTACAAAGGGATCATACAGTGAAATTGAATTTCCCTACTCACATCTTTCACAGCCCATTAAAATCATTTAGTTAAACTAGTACAACTGCACAATAATTCTATCATGGTGATAAAGGCTACCTGATCTTACGACGAAAACATACCCTTGGGAGCATTTTCGCAAGATGCGAAATATGTACTGCCATGTACATTTCGTGACATATTCGATGTGAAATGTCCACAAAAGAGTCCGTAAGTTGTTTTTTTTTTTTTTCCCCGGAACAAATGAACGTATGTAAGTTAAGTTTCATGTGACGTTGGTTTTGTAAGTGTCACTGCAATTCTGACTTGAAATGTCCATTGAGTGCTATAACTCTAATACTCCATGATGTTTTAAAATAACGTACCATCTGCACTACACCTAAACCTACCTGATAGTATGAACAAAAGCGAATGTGACATAAAACCGCAATCGCAAACCATTTTAGCTTGTTTTTCGATCTCTCATCTTTCAGCTCTTTCATTGTGAGTTGTGTTTTTCACAGGATTCGTGCCCAAGGATTCCACATCCACAAGTCCAATTCTGTGCCCCCTGAGCTACCAAGCAAGCTTGTTACGTCTGTTACGGAAAGTGAAACATAACTGTGTACGAAAACAATTACAAGTGCTCGCTGTTTTACCGCCTCTAGTGTTCATTTCTGTTGGAAACTACATTGAAATTCATTTATTGGTACGTATTTCCAAAAAAAAGTTACCGCAGGTATGTTTTCTACATCACAATCTTAAGACAGATTACTACATTTGTCCAACTAGATTTTCTACAATTAATTCAAATGACTGAAACAGAGACAAAACATTCTTATTTCTATGTATTAAAAAAATAATTAAATAAATATCTGCTCATACTGGGTCAACATACTCAAAAACAAACAAACACTTCTGACAAAAAAGCTTCTGACCCCAAAACACTATCATCAATTATGTAGAAAAACATGTGACTCAAATACTGCACAATGTGAATGAAAGCTGATTTGAAAAGAAACTCAGTTTAACCATGTAAAAACCCTTCTAAGTTCTCAGAGTCTGAGGGAAAGACACGGTGAACCACTTCACATACACACTGCTGTATTCTGTCTCCTGTACTGACGCAGTTTAATGGAAAACCCCTCAAAATCGTGGAAGTTACAAACACAGAGACGTCAAAGTTCTGCTTTCTTCAGCAACGAACAATGAAATGAGGTGAAGAGAGAGCTCAGTGTTTGCTTTGCTCAAAAAACCCACATGAGGAGCAAGAATTCACTGTAATGCCACAGGAGGACTGGTTCCCCCACACAGGTTCTTTCCCTTCACTGCCTAAACATCTTCTGGAGTTTTTTCCTTGGCACAGTCACCTCTGACTTGCTCACTAGGAGCTGTTTCCCGTAATGATGCCTTTAAAAATATGGACTGTATAAAGCATATGTAAATAAAAATGACTTGACAATCATTAAGACCGATGTAGAGTAGCACAGCCTATCAACCTATCTGCTGCTGCTCGAAACTGATAAATGAGTCAATCTCATATCAAATTTTAGGGGTGCGGGATCAGATCAGGTCTCAAATGGAGTAATTTCACTGCAACAGTCAGGCTGTTAATCAGAATCACCCACACATGCTACAACATCCTACACGCATGAACCCACACACACAGCTAAAGTGTCAAAGTCACAAACAAATCCAGTCATCTCGCTCTTTCTGTCACTATCCACCTTATTTTGCAATGCAAAAGTAAACCATTTTCTGTGAATGTGCAATACATTCAACTGTAAATAACTAGAAGAATAACTGCAGTAAATTGTAAAACAATTGGCGCTACAATTAAAGATGTTCATGATTATGACGATAATACCATTGGAAACCTCACATATTCAAGTTACAATTTGCTGCAGTGCCTATATTGCTCAAACAGCATTGACTAAGTATTTTCCAGTGACAAAGACTAATAACTACATCTTAATTGTATTTTTTCGAGTAGTGTTGGAAACTGCGATTGTTGAAGTTTAATTTCAATAAATTGGTTTAAAACACATTTTTATATTATGTGTAAATTGGCTGATTGAATAAATTTTGATTGCGTTAGCTTAATTTTAACTGTAAACACTGATATTCACAATACGTAAACAACATTATCTAGCAGAAGAACTTAATATTTAACAAATTCAAATATTTATTGAATATTGGTGTATCTGGTATCATGTTGCATTTCTGTAGCCAGTGTTCAGTGTAACTATATAATTTACTATTACAATTTATAATAGTCGCATCAGAAAGGAGCCCACTGTGATGTGCTCTAAATTGTGATTGGGTATGAATACAAAACACATAAAACATGTTCCAACAAAACCAAACCGTTTTCAACTAATAACAAAAACTGAAGATTCAAAGTGCCAAAACCAGTATCACTCGACCACGTCTCACACGCCCATGTTCTGGATTTGTGAAACAGCTCAGCGGGTTTGATCAGGGTATTATCCAGAACATGCTCTTCTGCTTATTCATTGACCTGGTTTATCATGGGCTTTTGCTGACATATTTAGTGTGCATACTCACATCTCTCTTCTGAGTTCTGCTGCTGACAGCAGCAGGGGTTTTATTGACCTGTTTGTGTGGTCCTTATTTAAACCACGAACAGTGAAGAGATTTTGCTCTTATTAGTCGCAAATGCAGCTCTACAGTTGTTCAGAGTGAATGGAAGGGTGGAGACCTTCCTAATGGGCAGAGGCACTATAACCCAGCAACAGAAAACCACAATTACCAAGAGCCTCTTGACATAAACAAGTCCTTGAAGACCAAGCCCAATTTCCATACTGTCAGAATTGGCACACACTTATTTTCCATCCAGAACCACTGGAGAACACTTCTCTCAAAGTCAAGAAATTAATACTTGAGGATCTCCTCTCTTGGATCTAACCCAGTTTAACATATGCCTATGGGAGCCCGAGCCTCTATGGTAAAAAAAATGCCCATACATAAGCTTCAGTGCTCTGTAATGAATGAGCTATAAAGAAATTGCAAAGACATACATCCTCGCCAAGTGCTTCTGATTTTATTCCTCATTGTAGGAAAATATGATCTGCAGTAACAATAGCAGAATTACATTGCTAAGACAACTGACAGCCGGATAATGAAAGTAGATGCTGACAGACATTTGTCTCAGGGATTGGAGCAAGGACAGTGATACAGTCCACTTGGATCCAACTTGGGAGATGTGTTTTGGTGACTAAAGCTCAGGACCAGAAAGTGGAAGGTTACAGAAGATTCTCCTCCAAAGAACAGGACAGAAGCTATATGTCCCTCAGAACTTAACAGGATAGTTCACTCAAAAATGATAATTCAGTCATAAATTACTCACCGTCATGTCGTTCCAAATACATAAAACCTTTGTTCATCTTCTGAACTCAAATTAAGAAATTTTTGATGAAATTCGAGAGCTTTCTGACCCTGCATAGACAGCAACGGAACTACCATGTTCAAGGCCCAGAAAGGTAGTAAGGACGTCATTAAAACAGTCCATGTGACATCAGTAGTTCAACCTTAATTTTAGTTACGAGAATCCGTTGTGGTAGTGTCATACGCTTGTCGAAGACTGACACTGAAGAGGGCCTTGAACACGGTAGTTGCGTTGCTGTCAATGCAGGGTCAGAAAGCTCTCGGATTTCCTTTAAAAATATCTTACTTTGTGTTCTGACAATAAACGAAGGTCTTATGGGTTTGTAACAACATGGGGGTGAGTAATTAATGACAGAATTTTCCTTTTTGAATGGACGGTCCCTTTAACTCTTGGCAGCACAAGGGAGACTTTCTACTATGGAGAACGGTAGCATGGTGGCTCAGTGGAAAGAATTGTAACCTCACAGCAAGAAGGTCCTGGTTCAATTCCCTACTCTGGTTTCCCTCATAATCCAAATATGTCAACACTGTGGTGGCCTGACTTTTTAAGACTGCTTAGACTAGTCTTAAAAAGTTAGTCATCTAATTTGTTTTCTAAAGACTGCTAATAACTTTATAAAGTCAGTTACAAAAAGATAAGACTGGCCCAATTTGAGTCAGAAAAGACGGACTGACTACCTCTTGGCTAACTTTTAGTTGGTCAAACTATTTCTTGAGACACAGTCTTAACATAGTAGCTATGTTTATGCTACTGGCCGCAGCCGGAGAGCATCCCAGCAACCCTATATAGTACAAGTGGTTTGGAAAAACGAATAGATGGAATGCAGTAAATGTCTACTTACTTGATGGCTAAGTGGAATACTGAATTGATGGCTCATGGCTCACTCCTTGTGGGGATCGGAAACCCACCAGGGATCAACCTTCACCGCCACACCTCAACTTGCTCCATTGTTGCTAAAAATACTTTGCATTGTCTCTGCATTCATCCACCATTATGTCTTTGTAATATCTCTCAAATACAGCTAATTCCTTGGATAGTGAAACTCTATCTGCCTGATTTAAAGGCTCTGTAAAGAGGCCTCCGTCACGCCAGCCTGTAAACATTAAACATTTACTCAAAAAACCTGTAAGTCACCCAAAGACACGTCTCTGTTTCCGTGTGTTTATTTGCAAATAGGGTTTATTTGCTTGGTCTGAATAAGACTTTTACCCCTTCCCCAATCTAGGTCCATTTAAAAATGCACTGTTGAGTCCAAACTGTGAAACACCTCCCTCATCACCTCTGTTAATACTAGTGGCAACTGTTTACCATGATAGGAAGGTAACAATTTAGAAACAGAATGTACCATATATTGCAAATTAACTCTTGCACTTTGGTTTTACTTCCAAAACATAATACATAGAATGCCACTTGCAAAGGTATTGACATGTACCTGACCTCTAGTAGGGTGAACCTAAAAGACTGAAGTACTGAGAAACACATTCACTAGATGTATAGGGTCATTGTTCAAGGCACTGGACTCACTTTAATGGAGCGGGGACCGGTTCTGACCTGCTGAAAAATACAGAGTCCAGCATTTCCAAAGGGCCGCGTGGGACTTCTTGGCAGACGAACACAGAAGCAGTGGGCAGATCATTGATCACTGAACTCCATAAAGCCACCACAGCAGCTATGCTCTGGATAAATTAGACAATACCTTTCTTCATAGCACTCTTCTGCCCGAGTTTGGCTGAGTTGAAAACCTTACCTGTAATATTAAACATTCCCATAGTGCCTGGAATCAAATACAGCTTGACAGCATATCACAACTTCTCACAGACATGCAGTGACTCTTGTGGATGGATGAATTAAAGCTGATGGTTGGGGAGCGACTGCTAGACGCAGCAGGAATGGAACAGATGACTGCGACGAGAAGCCATGTGCCACTAACCTCACATGCTCAATGGACACTAATCGCTGATGAGAGTTTATTGGAGTGCACAAATGATCCTTCTGAATGCAATCAAACCACTTAATATGTAAGACAGCAAATGTTACATACACTGTCATACTTGAAACATCACAAAGTCTCAACATTTCCAAAAACCCAGCCCTTTAAGTATTAAAGCCAACTGACCTGATTCTTAAATTTTAGTGAAATCAATCTGTCGTTCTGATATATCCGTCCACTTCTGTTCACGCATCAAAACTCTCTCTTCTTCCTCATTTTCCAAATTAGCAACACAACCACAGATGAACTCAAACCAGACTACATATCCAGGTAAGAAGCGGCAGTCGAGTTTTCATTGACATTGGCTACAGCAAACCGAGGAACAGGAGGACACATTTCACATACTGCTGAAGTCCATGTGTAGACGCTGCTCTCCATCCCACTCTGTCTATCTCTCTCTCCTCCCTCCTCTCTCACACATCATGCCATCACAAACAAGGAAGCCCCATCTAGTGGTCATTCTCTGATCTTTCTTGCAGACATTCACTCCTAATTTGTTCAGCCCATTTTTTTCTAGATCAAGCAGATACACTGTCCACGGGAGGGATGTTGTTACTTGGCCCAAGTTATATCAGTTCCAGCCAAAAGGAGACAACTTTTTAAACACGAAAACAGCATTAAATCTGGTCCACATTCTACATTGTTCTGTAAAAGAAATTCAAATACAAATTGACCAACCACAGTTTGCTTGATTTAGGTGTATCTCATGTTCTTGCTATTAAGTCTCTTGAATCCTGTTGAATACTTTGCAAAGCCACATTATTGGTGTATGAATGTGACGAGGGCAAGCAGAGGAGGAAATGTCATTGGTCTCACTCAGGCCAACGAGTCACATTCACGTCACTACTTCACTCACACGGCCTATTTGTAGCACAAGTGTAATATTGACGTAGTTCAAACAAAGCATAGCACCCTCAACATAAAGGTCATGGGTTTGTTTTCTATGCAAGTCCCTACAGATGTATTTTGGATCAGAATTTTAATGGTAAATTCTATAGTTACTTGGGTGATGGTAAGTTTCCTTAGGGTGAAAAATTACAAAGATCAAATGGAACATTTCATGTAATTTACAGTAAAATACCAGTACATTTACAGTTTTTGAAAGTGAAAAACTACTGTTACTTTTTAGTGTTTTTTAATTATTATTATTAGTTATGCACATTTGTTGTTAAATCAATGTTTATAGCATTATTTTTGTTTTATAGACCAATTCGATGTTTGCAAACAGTGATGACATTTTGGGCATGAATATAATATGAAGGTGGCTGCAAATGATTGTTTTCAAGTGGCAGTCTATGAAAGCCATAGAATACAACAATAAAAAAAATGTACATTTGAGTTTATATTTCAAAATTCTGTGAGATTATATCTCACAATTCTGCTAAGAAAAATCAACTCGTCATTCTCGGCTCAGAATCATGAGTTTATATCCAAAACTTTTTTTCCCCCTCAGAATTGGCAAACTCACTATTGTTGCGTTAAATCGAGTTATAAAGTCTGAATATGAGATATAAACTTGCATTTGTGTGAAAAAAGTCAGAATTGTTAGATAAAATAGGTAGATGTAAAATGTTACAGGTTTAATAGTATTTAATGCTGTAACTATATAAATGTAATGAACTATTATTATTATTATTATGAACTGCATATGTAAATATTATGTAGACCTAATGTTTAAATCAAATTAATGCTTTAAAATTAGAGTAATCATATCAGATTTCATCCATTAGTGACGCAAGTGACGTAACTGTGACGTCTACTCCAAATTGGTCTATATTTGTATATATGACACAGAACAAATTCTACAGTATATATTAGAGTTTACCTTGTGTAAAAATTACATTTGGCTTTTTCTTGATTGTCTGTGTTTTTAAGGTAGTTGTCGATATATTATAAAAGTAAAAACACATTTTAGTAATTTGGCATATGATAAAATTAATGTATCAGTTGTTTATTTTTTACTGTAAATTTAATTTAATTCTGTAAAGCCTCAAATGTTGATACCATATTTTTTACAGTAAAATTCTGGTAACGACATCTGCTGTGTTTTATTAGTTTAGAACTTCAAATACATATTTTTATAGTACAGATGTAAAATGTGTTCATGTCAACATCAGATTCATTCATTTCTTAAAGTTCTCACTTTACATCTCTACATTTGTGAGCCCGCCGCATGTAGCTGATCTACAACAATATACTTATTAACAACATGATCAATCTGACAGCTCATAAAGGCCTGAGATCATCTTTAAATGCTTTTTCCTGGAATCCGTCAGCTTCAGTGTGTCCTGAGAGGGTCTTAAATCAGTGGAGGGCAGAACTCCAAAGAGATGACACAGTTCTGTGTCATATCACATGACTCACATGAACGAGCGAAAGCCAGGGAATCAATGCAGCAGGCATAAGCCAAAAACAACATGAACAACAATAACAGACTGTTTCAAGCTGTATATGTGGAATGCAGGCCGATTTATTTTTATCATGGGCCTAGCTAAACAATTATGAGGCACCGGAGGATTTTGCTGCAGATCTGATGGGAGATGTGTAAGGGGGAGATGGGAGCAGAGCACCCGGGCCACTGTGCTGAGCAAACATCCTGACGCTCTGCAGAGTAAACATCCTGCCGTTTATGTGAACAATTGAAAGCATGCAGGAGAAATATGATGAGTAAATATCACATATGACTATAGACCCAGCGTGCGATAGCGGTTCTGACTAATCATGTGTGAAGTTAAGTGGAAAACTGTAACATTACTCACAACCTTTTCTTTATATTAAAGCTTAAAGGGATAGTTCACCCATAAATGAAAATATGTCAAATAGAATATCAAAGCTGCTTGTTTGAAATGGTTTCCTTATCCTCATCCAAAGCAGCATGAACAATCAGGCACAAAAGCTCAGTGAAAGTGAACCCAAAGTGGGGTTCAGTGGGGTTTAGGGCTGACAGAAGCACACATTTAATTTTGTACCAAAACCAACCCGCTTAACAAAAACCACAACCCTAAAGTTTTGGATGGCTCCAGTGACAATGGCAACTTAAATCTAAGGGCGTGTTCACACTTGTCATGTTTGGTTTGATTAAAAAGAACTCTGGTGTGATTGCTCTGTTAGTGTGGTTCATTTAAGTAAGTGTGAACGCTGCCATCTGAACCCTGGTGTACACCAAACAAGCGGACCGAGACTGCTAAAAAGATGGGTCATGGTTCCAAACAAACCCTGGTGCAGTTCGAATGAAATATGAACGTAACACGGACCAAATACTTCTAAACAAGCCAAAAAATATGATGTAATGACAAGATGCGAAGCTATGCGGAATGATTTGATGACATGGAACAAGCGGTGTATCCAAAACAAAATATGCAAGGAGGTAAAGTGCCTTTTATGAGCTCTTCGTGAGTTCACAGATGGTAAAAATAAAATGATATGTACACGCCATAATGAGCATGCTTAGTCCAGCAGACGACATTAGGTGTATTCGACTTAAAACAGTGCTGAGCAGACCAATCGGTGAATGGGTACTTTAATGATACACCGATCGGTCTGCGCATTACCTCTTTAAGTCGAACACACCTATTGTTTTAATTGTTTGGTAAAACATAAAAACTTAAGAACATAAAAGTTATTTTATGAAATGTACGTCATTCAACCTGACCAATCAGGTTGTGAACATATCACTATGCTTTTAGGTACGGTATCTTTATGTTTGCTGTCAAAAATGCCAGTGTGAACGCTAAGCGGACCAGGACCAAATGTAACGCTTTCTGTTTTGGTCTGAAGCACACCCAAATAGGTGATATTAAGGGTGTACTCACACCAGGAAAGTCTGCTAGTTCACTTGCTTTGGTCCGGATCAATTACATTGTTTTTTTTTGTTTTTTTTTGTTTGTTGGTGTGGTTCGCTTTCACACTGCCCTTTTTTGCAAGTGAACCATAAATTGTAAACAAAATCACACATGTGCTAAGGTCATCCATTGATTGGTTCATCCATTCAACCATACCAGAGTTTGTCTGGAACCAGACCACCTCTTCAGCTGGGTCTCAGTCTGCACCCAAGTGCGATTGCTGTATTCACACCTGCCCAAAAGATCCACACCAAGGGGGGAAACAAACTTGAATTTGATTCAGTCGAACCAAACAAGACAGGTGTAAATACATCCTTAGTAATGGGGCTCATTCATGAAATTTGTGTAAATATATAAGTAAATTCAGAGTAATTTGCATGTAAAACAGATCTTCCCGAAAACTCTTGTCTGAATTCAGAAATCTTTGGCAAAGTAGGATGGTTGGGTGGTGTAGTATTTTTCCCGCCCCTCCGCCATTGATTGAACAGCTGGGTAAAAAGTGACAGTGACGAGAGTTGCATTTTACCATTTTGCATTTTAAGTTGAAGAGTTATCAACTCTTAGCAAAAAAAAAAAAAAAAAAAGGAACAGGGCAAATAAACTTGTAAAATATGTTGGCACTGCATCAAAATTCAGAGTCATCAGTTTGCCGAAAACAACACAGAACATTTTGCGCGTTCAAAAAAGGATGAATTCCATTAATTTGATGAATACAAATGTTTATGTCAGAACAGCTTTATAAACGATTTACACAAAAAATCGTTCTGCTCATGTCTCATGAACGAGGCCCAATGAACATTACTTGACTTTTAAAAAATAGCTTTGGCTATTTAACCCACAGTCCGTGAGACATGGTTATTGGCGTGTGAGAATATAAAAGATAATCTTTAAACTAACATTCTGAGTTTCACAGTTAAGCTCTATGTAAAGCATGCTGTCAATGCTGTCAAGCTTATAAAAACAAGCATATACTGTGTTAAGGGTAAAACACTTACAATGAGGCAAGAAATGCACAAGGTTTTACAAGGAGAAATGTGAAGCTTGTTGTTTCGTTAAAGCAATCTAGATAATAAAGTAACTGATGCACCCTGCAATTATAATGAGATTTGAGAAATACTGCAATTAAAATTTACTTCATGTAAACAATACTTAAAATACTTTACATTACAATGCGATTAAGCTCATAAGCGTAGTAACCACAGTCATCATAAAATATGTGTGGTATGCCGATGTGAATCACAATAGACAGGCATGTAAACAACTTATATACCAAAGAATGTACTTGGAATACACAGATGATGTATGTCGTTCACATGAACTCTGTGATGTTCGGAAGTTTTGCCTCCATTTCGGATGGCTGAACTTTGTCAACACCTCACTGCCACCATTGTGTGCACCTTTGGTAGCGCTACAGAGTCACTGCTATGACCTTTCAGTGTTCATCAAAGTGCCCGATAATTTGACATGAGCAGATTAAAACAGTGGCCAAAAATACTACTGTATGTGAGTTCATCATTTGTGCTGTGACTTGGGTATGTGAATAATAGCAGTAAAAAATAACCACACTTTTTAACAAATAATCAGAATAATGAAAAATTGCATCTAAATGGTAGAAAATATGTCTGCTTGTGTCATCTTACTGTAATTAAGTTTTTACTCTGATTAGAACAAATAATTGCATTCTTGGTGCACATTTAAACATAATCATTGATTATAATTCCTGTGAGTGGACTTTGCTCAACTCACAATGTAAAAGAGAGGCTTTGTTTTGTTTTGTTTTTCTGATGCAGACTTGTAACTTCCTACTGTAACTGCTTAACTGCAAAAACTTGATTTTATAAACTGAGGGATGAATGGTTGAAATTATTACTTGTGATAGTCAATGACATATCACTGATGCTGTCCATGCAGCCTAAATGTACCACTATAAACATCTATGTCTTGTATATCTATTGATGGTAACAACACAGACACACTGTCTACATCCCACATGCCCTTCACCTGGTAAACACAGTGCCTAAAGCACACATGACAGGAAGTCACGTGGCCACGGCGGGCACATAGATAATCAACAGCGCACAGACAGGAAACTACGCAGAGCTGAGCTGAGAAAAAAAAAATCAATACCACCACATTTTACACTACAGCTCAACTGACTCAAGTCAAACACTAATAATATTAATCAACACTGCATTTCCCACGATCCTTAGTTGTACTAAGATTTAAACAGCGGTGAGATGAATGCTTCTTCCCGCCAGGGCTCAGGTTAAAGTGACATTTCCTGTCAAGTCTCTTTCTCAAGCGGCGGTTTATACAGCACACACCCATACTATGGGAAAGAGCTCTAACCAGACTTACATTTCAACACCGAGCCAAGTTGCAATATTTAGTTACAAGTATTCAAATATAAAATTTCATGTAAATATGTTATTCAAATTCAGAATCAGAAAAAAATGTCTGAATAGATATTAACTCATGTTCTGTTAACCATTATATTTTAAACAGACTAATCAACCCCATCAATATTTCATGTATATTTGTTTTTTTTGGAAAGTAGACGTGTAATAAATGTTATAAATTACAGTCAGTCCTGACATGAAGTGGAGTGACATTTACATTTATTCATTCAGCAGTGATTATAATTGTACATTAGTAATAACATATAATAAATCAAATTATATACTAGTAATCAAACATAATTTTATGAAAGACTGAAAACTTCCATGCCTATATAAAAAATATGAATGCTTCTGAAGAAGTTCTTGTAAATAAATGTGATAAAGGCTCATTCCTGTTAAAATATTTGAATTGTTTTTACAGATTTTATGAGATACTTTGTAGCACATAAACAAGAACTCAAGCAAAGCTCAAGCAGAACCGTATGTGTTTTGTGCTGAGACCAAAATGCATTCAGTTCCTTTGTGGATGGTTCTTGACTATAATATGTGCAATATTTTACGTCGATACTCGATATTCAAAAGTCTGGCTATGCGAGATT
Organism: Cirrhinus mrigala; assembly: GCA_036247105.1. Lineage (NCBI taxonomy): Eukaryota > Metazoa > Chordata > Actinopteri > Cypriniformes > Cyprinidae > Cirrhinus > Cirrhinus mrigala. Next base: position 36,050,156 of record CM070009.1, on the reverse strand, counting down.
GAGATATCAGCATTCAGCATTCTCCTAGAAAACATCCCATCCCCCTCACTGAGCACAGACAGCTGAGCCACATTCCTCAACAGCAGACAACAAGTGTTACAAACACACATGACAACAGCACATTACAATACTGTTAAACATTCAGGAAACATGCTGCTTACAAAGCAGGTAACTGGAATTCAAAGAGAAATGCTGTTGATGCATTCAGTGGTATGCTGAAAACTGCCTCAGATTTGAGGAGTCTGGACAAGTTGCAGCCTGTTTGAGTCACACTAGGAAGACAGACAATTTAAACATTACAGGTACACTCTTAAAATAAAGGTTCTTTATTGGCATCAGTGGTTCCATCCATGGAAGCTTTCAAATGCAGAAAAGGTTCTTTATAGTCATTTTTTTAATGTTCTTCAAAATGGTTCTGTTAAGAACTGTTCACTGAATGGTTCTTTGGGGAACCAAAAATGGTTCTTCTATGGCATCACTTCAAAAACACCCTTTTGGAGCCTTTATTTTTAAGAGTGTAAATGTGCAGGTAAGGTAGAAGTGTCAGAATTAGTTAAGATAAAAGTGAGGACAAAACAAGTCTAAAAAAGGTCTAACAAACAAACTCATTAGGGAGTTCTATAGTAACTCTAACACTTATTTTTAAATAAGAGGATCATGGAACAATTAAACACATTCATTCCGCGTCAAAACCAGTGAGGCCTTTCATTCGCAATGAATAATTCATAACATAACTGCATACTCAAAAAGAAAAGATACAGTTCACATGAGGAAGTATTGTTGTCAACAGAGACCCTGTGCAACAATCTCACAGCATTACTACACTCATTGCGTAACAGCTTACAAACGGTTTTTGACTACCCTCAAAGTAAAAAAAAGTAGTTACAAGCATGTTAACTGCAGTTAAATGTACCAAGTTGTGTCAAACTTTGTCAGAAAAGGGGGCATGAGAACCGTGAAACAAGATCATAATATTTATTCATATAATAATCTAAAGCTAGTTTGTTTCCAACTAAATCAAAATAAAAACACGGCGGACATAAGAGTTGATAAACGAAAAAAAGAGAGGAAAAAAAAAAAAAAAAACAAAAAACAATAATATCAACTTCTAAAGGAGTCAAAGCGCTACATGTAGTAAATCACGTATTAACTGATTTGAATTTATCTCCAAAATCACGTTTGACATAAATAAACAAGGCACAATATTTAAAGCGCTTGTTTTTATGAAGAATAAGTTTGGCAAAAGTAACAGCTGCCGATCGTCACTCACCGACACCATCTTCGGATTTCAGCACCATCGCGCGGTCTTTAGTCACTTGATACCGTAAATAAATCAACAGAAAGATCAAAATATCTCGATTTACAACTAAAACTCAACTTTAATGTCAACTTTCGAGAAGAGAGTCGGGTATTTTACATAATAGTCGAGACAGGAAGGATTGCGGTTGAGGAAGGGTGTTCGTCCGTAACAGGGGAGTGTCTTTTACCGTAACCGGCCAATCCCGAACGCGTACCGAGACCGAGAGGACAAACGCTTCTGTCGAGTGATTCTACACCGCTTCCGACAAGGGCCGTGTCTCAAAGCCCAACTCACTTACTGCCTACTATTGGCTATAACACAGCGCAAGTTTATCAATAAACGCTAAAATCAGAGCATGGACACATCTGAAATAAAGCTTGTAGTTGTAAATATGACACATTTGGGTAGTTTTTTTAAGAATTAAATGTGACAGTTTTTTGTCTCACTTGTACACCAACAGCTTGTGTGGTCTTTGAGAAAATCCTAGAAACAAAACTATTGCTTGAATTCACAAATTAGCCACCTTTCCTAATGAGCATGTGAAACTTTCAAGAGGGCAGCAAGATAAATTAGATGATTTAAAACAAATTCAGTTATATAAGAAACAATCTCATAATTAAAATGTTAAATCATAAACTGGCCTTTTATTCTTTATGTTAGGCTATACATTTAACATGCAACAGATGAATACATGTATGATAATTTTTTAACTCCTATAATTTCTACTAAAACTCTCATATGGCTTATTAAAATCAGCAGTCTGGAGCATAAACAAAACACCGCCACTGTTGGTTTACTAACTAATAACTAATAACAACAGCTGTTGTTACAGAAACCAAGTCATCACATTCAGGAGTGACTCCTGTATTAGTACACCCAAAACAAAAATTTAGGAGATTGGCTCCTATCACTCCCAAAGTTTTGCAGTGCGTACTGTATATGGCCACTGACATCCACTCATGTGTGTCACACCAACAGCAGTCCTCATAAACTTCTCATGACAGACTAAATTACACTTATGGCTGATTTCGAAGTACGTAATTAACAAGTTTATACTTCAAGATGTTCAAACTGGGAGCTTGCATTCAATGCCCTAAAATGCTGCCTAGGTAGGCAGCTTACGAGGGTTTGAGACAAAGCCACAGTATTGAGTTTCGCCTCCACACCCTGTGCTGGCTGTGAGCGAGTGTCTGTAGGTGGGGGCAGGGAGAGTCAATGACGAACGCAGACAGAGAACGGCCCTGAACATGTGTTTGTTTGTGTGTGGCCCTGAGCCGAGAGCAACGAAAGACAGATAACACCTGATCGGCTATTAAAACAAGTGTACAAGAGACACAAGTGTACACTGCGCAGAATGATCCCTTTTTGTATCTGTTTTTTTTTTTTTCAGAATGCCTGCATGTAGCGTAACAGACTTGCATATGGCTGTACAAAAATTAATTTGATATTTATCTGATTCATCATATTAATTAAAGAAGGGTGTGCACTACAAAACTGGAAGATTCGGTATAGTGAAAACAGTTTCTTTAATTATGTAAAATTTAAATCACTTAATGATGTGGAGAAACACACCACACCTGTTGTGTTATTCGTTTAAATATGGGTTGCCATTATTATATAACATATCATTTTAAACGTGCTTTTTGTCTTGTTTGTTACAATTTAGCCATGTTCCTCTAGCCAGTGTGATGAGTACATAAATTAGTGTACTACATAACCATGTTGCCATGGCCCATTTGAGATAAAATCTAAAGCCTTCTTTGTAGACATGCATTCATGCATGTTAAGATGAGAGAAGTATTATGTTTCACAATAAATAAAGGCAACAATTATTGAGGGCAGCTCTTTAGCCTAAGTGCTTTCAGGAACAGACAACTGAGGAAAAAAAGTTCAAGAAAGAAGAAAAACCTAAATGTTTTAGTGAGTACTCACCTGTGAAAGTAGGGCCTACACTTTGTATGAGTACTTATTATGGATATAATATAGCCTACTTTAAAAAGTGTGAGATAAATAATTTTCACATGCAATTAATTGAACTCAAGAATGCATAATTTGACCCCCTTAAGCGCATCTTTATATGCAATTTTATAATTTCTATTGTCTTTGAAAAATGCTAAAAGTATACTGTTGGATGCATTGATCAGCATTTATGGTAAACTAAGATTGTAATGTCATTCTCTTGAAACTTGTGTATCATATAATCAAATATATCTGTAATTCCACATTTTTTTTTTTATTAAGTTGCAATTTCTAACATTTAAAATACATTAAATTGAAATGTTACATAAAATAACACACTGCAAGTAAATTATAATCAAGTACTTTACATGTGCTTAAGTAGACAATGTTAGTCAACACATCAAAACAAGTGTACTTTTCATATCACATCAAAAAATTATTATAAATATAATTATTTAACATGTAAACTTTTCCCGTAACACCATTACCACTTGTCCTAACTAGCTGCGACGGCGACACGCGAAATTTCTGTTTTAGAAAAGGTTTCTATTTCTGCGACGTCGCGGCTGGAACAACAACATACAAACTATATCAATTAAAATCTCAGGTACTGATTATGTGCTTTATTCAGTGTTAAAAGTGTCTAATGTGAGTTTGAATATCATATAGCGTAACATTTATAGACATACTGATACCAATAATAGATGATTTACCTCAGATCTTCAAAATAAATTTAAGCAAACATATAAAACTGCGAACTCAGTGTGAACCAACAAGTGTTTTCTATGACAATGATGGTGTAAGTCACTCAGTATATAGTGTTAATAATGTTTAAAACGCTTAATATTTATGTATCAGATAATAAACTTGTCCATTTCACTGGGAGATCAGTGCAGTTCTGCGTTTCTGAATGGCTGTCATATTTCAGTGATTCTGTCACGTCGCGGTGTCGCGTCGCGTCTGATGTGGACAGCCAAATTGCTTGTCACAGGAATATTGTCACGTCGCGTGTAGTTAGGAAACGGGGCACGGCCAGTTGTAAATTTTATGGGTCTCCACGTCCAGCTATTTGTAACTGTACAAAACTGCTTGTTCTGCTCCAGATAGCACACGTAGGTCTGCAAGTCTGTCACTTGATCTGGAAAGCATCTGCTGTGTACAAACATCTGACAGACGTCTGTAAGATTTCAGTTTTACATACATTATAAATCATAAACATCTTAAAGACATCTAATAGACGTCTACTGAAACGTCATAGAGGTATTGCACATGAGCAAACACTAAAAAATACGTCTTGCAGATGTAAATGCGGATGTCAAACAGACATCCTTGTGATGTATGTGTGCTATCAGGGGCTGCTTGATATTGCAGATTGGTGTGTCTTACTGCATTATTTTAATGTATTATCTTAATTTTGAACACAGTTGTTTGTAGTGCAAACAGTTATACCCTTATTATTCTTCTCGTTATTTTCCTATAGCGGCTAATGAACCGGAAGTCTCTGCGCTGAAGGATAAGGTGGACAGAATTATAATTATTTAAAACTGAACTGTACTTTAGAGTACACTACAAGTGCACATTTTACACAATCGAGCACACTGCTTTTTCACAAGGTCTAGAGAGCATTCCTGTCTAGTTTAACAAATATCACGGCCATGTCCCAGTCTAACAATGCGTCCTCTGTTGAGCGGTGCTGTACTGCATATGAAGAATGTCTGAGTGCGTCAACTGACCTACATGCGTCAATTATACATGACAAGAAATCCTTGTTTTCGGATGTCAGGTCAGTTTTACAACATGTGAACTTTCAGACAATTGTGCAATAAAGAATTATGCAGTCCGTTTAACATGCAAATTATATGTCTAGATGTGTGGGCTGGTATCTGATTTATGTAAATATTGTGTAAATGTCCAATTGACATATGACTTGTTGCTAGGGTTTCCATGCCTATTGCTATTGTGTAAAATGCATGTGCTGTAAACACCGGTTTCTGTGTAAGATTCCAGATTATACATTATCTGAAGAAAATGGAACCCTCCTTCCTTCTTCAAAGCTGTGAGATGTTTTTACCTGTTTTATCTTCACAAAGTGAATACTGCACATCTACAACTCTTACCAAAGTAACAGCACACAACATGATCATTCAAGCAGTGTAGGATGAGTTATGAGTCAAGTTAATTCTTAGGTTGAAGGTTTGTGCAAATGCTAGCAAACTATTTTAAAAACAAAACAGGTCTCTATGCTATCAAAGCTGCAGGATTCCTCTGCTCGACCAAATCCGTGCTCTCAAACGGCTTTGTAAATGTGATTGTTGGCATGTTATCATAGCGGCACAAGCCTAGCTATTTGTGGAATGTTGTTTTTCCTTGTATTGTTTCTCAAGGCAGTGTCGGGAACGCTGGAATGTGGCTGTGGGAATGAAGACCAGCTATGTCATGAACGCTCTCACACAAATCAAATCCAGCATCTACCTACTGCATGTGCCAATACAACAGACAGTCATTAGAAACCACACAGATAAACAGGCCCTACTACCAAACAGTTGATGGCAGCCATTGACTTCCATTTTTTTTTCCATTTTTCCACTTTTTTTTTTCATTTTTTTCCCCTATCAACTGTTTGGTTACCAACATTTTTTTTAAATATCTTCTTTTGTGCTCAACAGAAGAAAGAAATGTACAGTTTTTGAACAACTTAAAGGTGAGTAAATGATAACAGAAGTTTAATTTTGGGGTTAACTATCCCATTAGCCTGAAGTGTCAGGAATGATGAGAAAGACCTCAGCTGAAATGTTTAAAGTTTGTGCTGCAATAAAGTGATCTGTTTTTGTACTGTACTACCATAATGTAATGCACTGATGAATCAATAACCAGGAACACATATTAAAAAAGTAAACAACCTAAATTCTGATTTCATGTTGACAAGGACAAGCGCTTCCAACTTGACTTTAAATGCAGTATGAGCACAGGTCCAAATCTGCTTGTAAAGAAATGCATTGAGTGACCTCTGCTGGATCTTACTGGGAACTTACAGCAAACCATATAATGATAGATCCAGCCTCAAAGAGGCTTTCAAGTGGTGTTTGCCATGAAACTACAGAAACTACAGAGAATGAAACACAGATATTGCAAGTCAAGGCATGAAATATTGTTAGAAATATCTCCCGTTTTTTACCACTGTTTTGCTGTTTTGTTTTGTAGTTGTATTATGTAACTGTAATTTTAATAAGCAATTTTATACATTTGTAGGACATACGTAATTGAATTATCTGAGCAGATAATCCAAAGCAAGACTTAAGTTATGCAGACCTTAAGGAGAACATGCATCAAAGACTATATTTATGCCACATTTCATTAGCATACAGTAAATTTCATGACTCATGTTTAACGCTGATAGGAAATCAATTGGAATTAAGGTTATTTTGTAGCCATAAGAGCCTCAGTAATCCACTAAATCCTGGATTTGGCTCTCCAGCTGGTTCCTCTCAGTTTCTGACCTTGCTAGAGAGATTAAAGCAGTGGGCATTTCCTGGCAAGGGCCCCACAGCACAGAACTGCAATGTCCCACTTCAGGACACAGACCCCCCCCCCAACATATTACATGTTGACTGTCAAAAAAAAAAAAAAAAAAAAAACAAACAAACAAAAAAATAGTTTGCTGCATTTCTGACCTGATGAGATAAAGGTTTGACTCTGTTTTTAATTGTTGGTCTTTATACACTTGCAGGTGGACGTTCCAGCATCTGGTGGAAAACCTTCTGAGAAAAGATTGCTTTTGTTATATAGCAGCACCGAAGGGAGGCATTACTCCTTTTCCCTGCATACATTTGAAATTAATTGTTCATCAAGATACAAGAGGTCAGGCTCTGATGTTAATTGATGATGATGGGGTTTGGCTCGCTGTTCCAGTTCATCCCAAAGGTGTTCAGTGGGGCAGACGGCCAACATGGCTGATCTTCAAGCACTGTTTATCACTGGACTCTACGGGGACCAGGCTCATGACTTTAACAAATTACGAGAAGAGTGCATATTTATCATACACGTGTGAAAAAGTAAGCTAAACTGTATCGAATGTGCACTTCTTCATTTCAAAACTTGGGGCCATCATGGCCTAATGGTTAGAGAGGTGGACTTAGAGTCTCGGACTTCAGGTTTGAGTCTTGGTACCAGTGGGGGAGTGAATGACCAGTGCTCTCTTCCACCCGCAAAACCACAAGGGGAGACCCCTGAGCAAGGCACTGAATCCCCAACTGCTCCCCTGGTGCTGCAGCAAAAATGGCTGCCCATTGCTCTGTGTGTGTGTTGACTGCTCACTGCTGTGTGTGTGCTCTTGGATAAGTGAAATGCAGAGCACAAATTCCAAGTGTGGGACACCATACTTGGCCACATGTCACATCCTTTCCTTTCCTTTCAATTATGGGGCCAAGCACAAGGCAAAATGAGGAACTAAGCATGGCTGGGAGTATCAGACCAACTGCAACAATGAGCGGTTAAAGACATTTTAGGTTGTTACAGATGAAATCACAAATACAATCAATAGTAATACAGTTTGTCACTTTTGACCAATAGGTGGTGCTGTTAACAAACTATTATGATGTGGTCAGTGTGAGATGACAATGACAGAGAAAGTTTGGTGACAATATGCCAAAGAATCAGCAACAATTTCACTGATGCACAATTTGAGAACAGTTTGGTCTATCAAAAAGCTTTTAATAACTTTTTTGCCAACATGGTCTGAAAGATGGTCAAATTTGGTGAAAATCAGACCAACGGTATAGAAGTTTAAAAAAGTATGTTTTCAAAAAAATTCAAAATGGCATACTGCAAGTTCAACCAAATATGTTGATGTTCCTAGGATGATCCAAGAAATCTATCAAGACCATTATATTTCACTATAAATTATAAATTTTGACCAGAAGGTGGCACTGCTTGTGTACATTCAGAGTATGAGCCCAATGACACATACAGAGCTCATAATAGGCTAATGAGTTTGTGAAATACAGCATTTCACTTCAAAATTCAAAATGGCCAACACCCAAAATAGCCAATATTAGAAAACTCGTTACGATTCGACTCCGCATGCTGTACTGAATCAAAAAAGAAAAGTTTTAAACTGTTCAGAAGTTATAACACTGTATGTAGCCTCAGGTCCTGCTTATGATGACGTACCAAGTTTGGTCAAAATACGCAAACGCATTGAGGAGATATAGCCGCACGTCCATTTTGGCATGCTCTTTGCTAAATTCGATAAGTTACACATTTAAACATTTATATATATATATATATATAGAGAGAGAGAGAGAGAGAGAGAGAGAGATACATTGTTTGTGAAAATAAGACAAACAAGCATAGGACGAATTCAAAAAAGTTGGTGCTTGTGACTTGGCATGAGCCAAGTGTGACTTGGCATGACTTGGCAAGGAATCAAACAAAAAAATAATTTTTCTTCTAAACTTTACATTTCAGAAGTTATTAGCATAAACATGAGTGCAACTTTGAGCTGTTGGTGCCACTAGAGGGTTTGAGATATAAACTTCAAACTCTGGTTAATGTTGAGACTGTTCTCTGTTTGTGTGTCAAATTTCATAACTTTCCTGCAAGCGGTTCTGTGACCTGCCATAGACTCAAGAGCGGAGGAAGAAGAAAGTATACTTAAGTTTACGTTCAGATAGTGTACTGTACAGATAGATGTTACATAGACTTACTACATTTAAGCACTTTTAATAAGTGCACCTTGTAATAATGTCAAATGAAAAGTTTTACATTTTATATTCTGTTTTTTTGTCATGTTTTTAAGAAGTACACTTGTTTAGATGTGCTGACTAACATATAATGGCACATTAAGTATTTTAACTATGCAATATTAAATTTAATAAAAAGTTAATACATTTTAAATGTACTAAATTGCAACTTCATTATTATGTGTAATTACAAATATATTTAAATACACAACATAAAAATGACATAAAATTGTTTTAGTTCACCAAAAATGCTTGTCAGTACATTCAGAAGCATGTTTCAAACATAATAAAACTATTACATTTATATACAATTATACAATGTTGTACTTAAATCCTACTTAAACTGGTAAAAAAAAAAAAACACTCATTAGTTTAATCTTGCATTTAATATATGTTTAAACTATAATTTATTTTCATTTATTAATAAATAACAAGCAACAGTGTTTGAAAACAATCCATTTCACTGCAAAAAAAAAAGGCTTATCTTATTTAGTATTTCTGTCTTGTTTCTAGTCAAAATATTGAAATTGTTTTACATTAAGATGCATTCACTAGATAAGCAAAATGACATAAGATATTTTTGTTTTAAGCAAAATGCACTTAATTTCTTTTTATGTCTCCCTGGAAACAAGTAAAATTATCTGGCAGTGGGGAGAGAAAAATATTATTAAAACAAAAGTATTTTACTTACCCCATTGGCAGATAATTGTGCTTATTTTAAGCAAACTGCACTTAATTTAGATTTTCCTCTGGAAACAAGATTAAATATCTTATGTCATTTTGCTTATCTAGTAAATGCATCTTATATATATATATATATATATAAAAGATGCATTTACTAGATAAGCAAAATGACATTTACTAGATAAGCAAAATGATATATAGACTAGAAACAAGACAAAAATACTAAGTAAGATAAGGCTTTTTTTTATTTTTTTTATTTTTTTTTTGCAGGGTATACTTTTGAACTTAAGTATATTATTACCATAAGAAGTACCCTTTTAAAAGTACTCTAGAGCGTACTTCTTTTTCAAATGGGTATTTACAATAATCAGATTTTATGACATTTGTACCACACATTTACTCTCTCCTCCTAACAGACTCAGTCTATCATGTGCTAACTGGTGATACTCAACCCTAGTGAGCACAGTCTGACAAAATCTAAAGCAGCTATGACAAATACAACAATAAGTATTGAATCTTGCATCTTAAATCTAGAATGCCCACCTCTTCCACAACCCTCTGTGTTTTTCCAGCACTCAGACTAATGAGCCCTTGTCTTGATCTGTTCTCGGCGTTCAGAGACGCCTCCAGCTGTCTCCAACCAAAAATCAAAACGTAGGGAACAATTTCCATGTCACACAGTGGACGGCAGCTATAATTTGAAAGCACCTGCTCTGAACTGAAATACACAGGGATTTAATTAGAGCGATATCGATCTCCTAATTATCATCAGGAGCAATTAAAACACTGTCATGGGATTCATTTCAGATTTTATTGCACTCACTGTGCCAATTAGCTGGAGGTTGTCATGTTTTTGGAGGAAACATTCACAGAATACCATTGGACTGGATGCGAGGCGAAATTAAGGCCTTGTCAGTTGTCAACTCGACTAGTATGTTCAGTTTAGCCATGATAAAGAGGAAGTACTTTATTTTAAACAGTTACATCAACAATTTAGCTATGACTAAGAGTATGAAATTGTGATCCAGATATTAGATGAGTCACACAAGACTTTCCAACAGCATTTACACATTAGTTCAAACTCACTGCCGTCATTTGTTTAAGTTGGGTGGGTGATAAAGCTGATGGAGTTACAGAGTTTAGCAACATGAACTCACATGAACTGTAACACAACCAGATGACGACATTTCCGAACAAAGCTCCGTTTCCCAACACAAGGGAACAAATCCCCCGTGGTCCTCATCACACCAGCTCAACCTACAAACTGGAATATTCAGGTTTAGAAATTCCTGTCCCATAACCACCCTCTGCCCGGACACAATATATCTGCTGACTCAACATAGTGGCAAAATCCTACAATCACTTCCTTAATCTGGCAGCCTAAAGGACATGCTAACTGAAAGTAACCCCTAGGCCAGTCTCAGCCCGCCAAATAACTATTGCATGCAAAACAGTCCCTGTGTAATTAATCGCCAAATTACTGGTGAGGTACTACAACAAAACCCACAATCCTAAAGTGAGATCCAACTGAACTAATTTGAGACATTGAAAAGGGAACTGCAAGGTTAACATTAACAGCTAACATCACTAATGTTACAGAAAAGCAGAAGAGCCAGTATTGGTATTTGCTGATTAGAGAGACACAAAAATACAGTCTGATTTGTATACATCATTACATGTGGGTTGAGTAGTTCAATCTTCAAGTCTTCATATGTACACACTTGCGTCTTCATTATCATCATCATACTGTACGCTGTACTGGAAGTCAAGACCATCTCTTTAAAACCTAGACTAATAGGCCAATTCAAAGTTTGCAAACAGTGATGATGTTTTCTTGTGGGCGGAGCCTATCTAGTGGCAGAAAAATACAGTTTTCAAGTAGCAGTCTATGGAATAGAAGAACAGACTAATTTCGAGTAGACGTCACAGTTATGTCAAGTGGAGAGAAACGGGACAAAATGTATTTTTGTGCCTTTGGAAGTCAGAATCGGAATGCAAATCATTTTCATTGAATACTGTCGTAAAAACTGCCATTTGAAGCCAAACGCAGACATTAACACAGACAGACTATGGGTGAAACCTGCTATGATTACTCTACTTTTAAAGCATAAATTTGATTTAAATAATAGGTCTACATAATATTCACATATGCAGTTCATAGGGAACATATTATATTAGCCCTACAGTTACAGCATGAAATACTATTTAAAGCTATAACATTTTACAATAACCTATTTTATTTCACATATTCTGACTTTTTTCTCACAAACGCAAGTGTATATCTCGTATTTTGGACTCGTATCTTGATTTAACTCAGCAATAGAGAGTTTGTCTATTCTGAGGGGGAAAAAGTCAGAAGTGTGGGATATAAACTCAAAAGAAATGGTGAGTTTATTTTTCTTATCAGAATTGTGAGATATAAAGTCGGAATTTTGAAATATAAACTCAAATGTACCTTTTTTATTCTTTTATTCCATGGCTTTCATTGACTGCCACTTGAAAACTGTCATTCCCTTTCGAGGAACTCAAACTGCGTCCTCTAGGGGGCGCTAGGGGGGAACGCCGTCAGCGTGACCCGTGTCTGAAGTCTACATACAAAAACAACAACAAAGTTGGCCGGCGACAGCCTATGACGTCACTGCCGGCGCGACTCGTCGCTGCCGGCGCGTCACTACCGGTGCGACCACAGTATAAAAGGACACCGGTAGAGCAGGACGGCCTCTTCTTCGTCTTCATTGACTCTTTGTCTGGAGTGTGCAGCAAAACGGTAAGAGACCCCTTTTTCTTTGGAGAAATAATGGCTAGCACTAGTAAGGCGTTTAGAAAGTGCGTGGATCCGTGTCCTCGTTATTTGACACCCGATGACACGCACGATCTTTGCGTCTTTTGTTTGGGCGAGGAGCATGCACGCGACGTCCTTGAGGGGGCAGTCTGCGTGCACTGTGAGCTTTTTCCCATGAGAAAGCTCCGTTCTCGTCTGTCTCTCTTCTCGAGGGAAGAGGGACAGCCATCTGTTCCCCGCGGCTCAGGTCCCTCTGCTGCCGAGGCACGGAGAAAAATGAGCTCGTGGGGATCCCAGGTGGACCTCGCTGACGAGCTAAAAAAGGGACTTTCCCTTTCACGCACGTCAGTCGCGGGCGAGGACGAGGAGGCCGTTTTCTTCACGCATCCATAATTTTCTGCACTCTAATTATGCGAATATTGAGGGGATGCGTGAACACGGCTATCAGAGGATGCCGCCTGTAGAAGAGACGCTGGCCAGCTATCTCTCTGTAGGTAAGGCATCTTCCCTGAAGACTCCCTCCCTGCCATCCATTCCCCTTCAAGTAACATCTCGTTTGAATGGCAGGGCATATGCAGCAGCAGGTCAGGCTGTGGGTGCGTTGCACACTATGGCGGTGCTTCAAGCCTACCAGGCTGACTTGCTGAAAGATCTGGATAAGGGTCAGGGTCTTTCCCCGGACGAGGTTGCTGAGCTGCGCCGCACCACGGATCTCGCTCTCCGTGCCACCAAGCAGGCCGCCACTGCCATGGGCAGGTCTATGGGGGCCATGGTGGTTACGGAGAGACATCTGTGGGTGAACTTGGCTGACCTCGGGAAGAAAGAGAGGGGCTTTCTTCTCGATGCGCCAGTCTCGCCTTCCGAACTTTTTGGTACCTCCGTTGAGACGGTGGTTGAGAAGTTCAGGGAGGCGAGGGCGCGCTCAGTTCGATCCATTTTTTATGTCTCTAGGATTCATATTACTAGCTCGGTGGTCGCTCCCCTTTTTAGGGTTTCTAATAAGCGATTTCTTTGAGGTAACCAGGTGAGTGCTGTCTTCCCCTACTATAAAAGAAAGTGGGGTAGACAGCCCATTTTTTATGATTTGCTGTGTGGTCTACTCCCCTATAACCTAGTCTCTTGTCAATCTCCCTGTCAGGTCATAGTAATGGTCTGGATGGTTTCTCAAAAGGATCTTCTGAGCCTTCTGGAGTTATGCGCAGGAACCATGGTGGGGTGAGTACGACTCATGTTTAATGCGTCTACCATGCTGTATGCATTTGGGTCCTGTTTTTGTGCCTTCCTTGGTAGGTCCTCTTCGAGCACCCCCCTCTGATCTTCAATCATGGTTATGGGCTGCTTGCCTGGGTCTGCCTCCCGTTTCGAATAGGAAGCTTTCAGGTTCCCTTTACAGCACTGAGGGAAACTAGGACTTCGGTCCTGCGTCTGGGTAAGCTCTTCAGAATCCCTCTTCACAGGGAGCTCCTGGACATTTTGGATAGACACATTGACCACCGGGTTGAGACCCTCTGTCTTCGTCCCGCCCTGAGGGGCTTCGGTTGCGGGGTTTCCGCCCTTCACACAGACCTCCTACCTATGCCATTTGGTGATCTAGCGGTCGCCCCTCCGAGGAGTGGGCTTGGTCACGCTATTTCACTGTTTCTCAAGTCAGAGTTGTTTCTGTGGAAACCCTCTGAGTGCTCCGAGGAGCCTTCAGCTAAGCATTCTTGGCCCTTGGTCCCAAGGCTCTGCGGGTCTTGGTAGAGCAGGGCCCATGCTTTTCATCGAGGAGGTAAGCATAGGTCTGTGTGGGGTGAGAAGGGCTTATGCCACTTGAGAGGTTACCCGCAGAACAGCCTGAGGGCTGGGGATGTGACTGCTTTCTGTGCAGTCTTGTAGAGGTGGCTCCCCGTCATTTCTGATCCCCGTATCTCTTCCTGGGAGGGTGCGACGATGCTCCCCTTTCTGCGGAAAGGGTTTTTGCTAGAGCTCGTCTCCCTTGGGGAGGTCAGGTGTCCCTCCTGTGTCTCGGGAGTGGAACCCGATCTCGATACACTACCTTTTCTTGGTACGTATATCAGCTTCAGGGCAGTATTATTAGACAGTTAGCTGCGGTTACTGCATAGGGTGCTCCCCTCCCATCGAGGGTTTACTTGAGCACTGCTCCATTGAGCAACTGAGGTTCGCCCTTACTGCCTTCCCCCAGGCCAAAGGGAACTTTCACGGGTCAGATCTCATCCAAGGCTTCTGTACAGGGCGCGGTGATGCTCCCCTTTCTACGGAAAGGGTCTCTGAGCTCGTCCCCCTGGGGGGATCAGTGGCTCCTCCTCTCCATGGGAGTAGAAGCCTGTCGCGATACACTGCCTTATCTTTTGTGGCTAAGCGTATCGGCTCCTGGCAGTTTTAGTGGATAGATAGCCGCGGCCTCTATCTGCTTGGCATCTTTGTGCTCCCCCCTCCTTGAGGGTTTTTGCTTTGAGCTTTGCCTAATTGGGCGGCTAGATGCGCCCCTACTGCCTTCCCCTTAGAGCCTTGTTAAGCCGGCAGTGCTCCCCTCACCCTGAGGGTCTTCTTATTCCACCGTTTCTCAACGGTACGTCTAAAATCCATTTTTATGGTAAGGCCCACATGTTTTGGGCGCTATTGCCCGTACCCTTTCTCGAGGTGGTCTAAAACCCGGTCGTCTCGGGTCCATCTCCAGAGCTTCTGCCAGGCTAAAAGAACGGTTTTTACGCACCCTAGTTCTGGTGCGCATTTTATGCTCGCTCAACCGGGTTGAGCAGGGAGCTACCTCTTGCGTTCTGTGTTACGACTTCTGAGGGAGTCGTGCAGGGCTGCAGTAGCTCCTGTGTGACAGGCCAACCTGGGTATCCTAGGCTTCTGGCAGTATCCCCTTAAAGGAAATACTTTGTTTCCAAGCTTGGGCTCTACCCCGGGCCGATATCTGCCCTACAGGTAAGTTGGGTATGCAGCCTAAGCTCTGGCCGTAGGGGATATGTCACTGACAGCCGTCACTTTATCCTAGGGGCAACTCCCTTAAGGCCTAGGGAGTTGGTACTTAGTGCCTGTCTCTCCGAAGTCAGGCAGTCCCCTCAGCATGGCAGTGTGGGTATAACCGTTCCCCCTAGCGCCCCCTAGAGGACGCAGTTCGAGTTCCTCGAAAGGGAACGTCTCAGGTTACGTATGTAACCCTGGTTCCCTGAGAAGGGAACGAGACACTGCGTCCTCTAGGCTCGGGGCCATGCTTCAGGATGTGAGCTTCAGACGAAGAAGCGGCCGTCCTGCTCTACCGGTGTCCTTTTATACTGTGGTCGCACCGGTAGTGACGCGCCGGCAGCGACGAGTCGCGCCGGCAGTGACGTCATAGGCTGTCGCCGGCCAACTTTGTTGTTGTTTTTGTATGTAGACTTCAGACACGGGTCACGCTGACGGCGTTCCCCCCTAGCGCCCCCTAGAGGACGCAGTGTCTCGTTCCCTTCTCAGGGAACCAGGGTTACATACGTAACCTGAGACGTTTTCTGCAACCAGATAGGCTCCACCCACAAAAAAACATCAAACACTGTTTGCAAACAGTAGATTGGTCTATTTGAAAAGGTAAATTTGAGTTTATATTTTAAAATTCTGACTTTATTCTCGCAATTCCAAGGTTATATCTTACAGTTCTGATAAAGAAAAACAACTCATCATTCTCTTTTCCCATCGCCTCAGAATCATGCGTTTATATACCAAACTTCTGTCTTTTTCTCCTCAGAATCTCACTATTGTTGAGTAAAATTGAGTTATAAAGTCCAAACTAGGAGATATAAACTTGCATTTGCAAGAAAAAGTCTGAATTGAAATAATACATTTTTCTTTTATACCAAAAATAAGTAAAGATCATATTCCATGAAAATATTTTGTATCGTAAATATATCAAAACTTAATTTTTAATTAGTAATATGCATTGCTAAGACCTTCATTTGGACAACTTTAAAGGTGATTTTTTTTAAATTTAGATTTCTTAGCACCCTCAGATTCCAGTTTTTAAAAGTTCCAAATATTGTCCTATCCTATCAAACCATATATCAATGGAAAGCTTATTTATTCAGCTTTCAGGGGATGTATAAATCTCAATTTCCAAAAATTTACACTTTTGACTGGTCCAGGGTCACATATGTTTAAAAGCAGATTAATCATAGCAGTTTCATCTATTAGTCCCTCTGTTTAAATATCTGCGTTTAACTTCAAATGGCGTCTTTGACAGCAGTATTCCATAAAAATTATTTGCATTCTGATTCTGACATCCAAAGGTACAAAAATATGTATCTGTCCTTCGACCACAAAACCAGTCATTAGTGTAAATTATTCGAAATTGAGATTTATACATCATCTGAAAGCTTTCCATTGATGTATGGTTTGATAGGATAGGATAATATTTGGCTGAGATACAACATTAAATCTCTGGAATCTGAGGGTGCAAAAAAATGTAAATACTGAGAAAATCACCTTTAAAGTTGATCAAATGAAGTTCTTAGCAATGCATAATTACTAATCAAAAATTAAGTTTTGATATATTTACAGTAGGAAATTTACAAAACATGGAACATGATCTTTACTTAATATCCTAATGATTTTTGGCATAAAAGAAAAATCGATAATTTTGACTTATACAGTGTATTTTTGGCTATTGCTACAAATATACCCACGCTACTTAAGACTGGTTTTGTGGTCCACGATGACATATATATTTTCTCTTATTCCACTGATTTTACTTAAGTACACTTATGTGGACCTATCCGCAAATATATATATATATATATATATATATATATATATATATATATATATATATATATATATATATATTTTTTTTTTTTTTTTATAAATATACTTTTTGAAATTTGAAGTGCACTCTAAGTGTAAATTCGGCCCTGTCCCAAATCCCACCCTAAAGTCCAAAGTATCCTTCAGTTTTTACACATACGTGAGGGACAGAGTACAGTGTGTGTGATGCAAATTTCGTCATCAGAATAGAATGCGTAGGTCGCACATGCGCACTGAAGTTATTTTGCAGTAATCAGTTGTTCCAAAAGGTGGCAACACTGCTGTTGTTTCACAGTAGGAAACAAAACTAAAAAGACGGAACAACAACAACAACAACAACAACAAAATAGCAGAGACTGCAACACCAACAGGCACTCAAATTGACAAGCGTTTGTGAGCGAGAGGGTATGAAACAGCTCAGCTTTGATTTAAAAGAGTTAAAAAATATTTGTTATCGGTCATAACTTACAGGGAAAAATAGAGCCTCCTCCTCAAAATTCTATAAACAATGCCCCATAATGACAACGTGCAAGACATTTTTACTTTGTTGAAACACCTTTAGCACCAGGTACAGCCTCAAGTCTTTTTGAGTATGATGCTACAAGATTGGCACACCTATCACACCTTCTCCCATTCTTGTTTGCAGGACCTTTGAAGCTCCATCAGTTTGGATGGGGAGCGTCGGTGCACAGCCATTTTCAGATCTCTCCAGAGATGTTCAATCGGGTCCAAGTCTGGGCTCTGGCTGCCCTTACCAAAAAGAAGTATAATTTAAGTTTATTTTATTAAGTATACCTAAGTAAAGTTCAAGTTAATTTTTAAGGATACTTAATGTAGTAAGTATACATATATCAGTGTACTAGTAGTATACTTGTAAGTGTACTATTTCAGTACTCCTTGGGACTAAATTGGCCCACTTTCTAGTATATAAAAGTATATTTTTAATTATGGTTTAAGTATAACAGTAGTAAACTTTGAGTACACAACTAGTTTGCATTTATAATTTCAGTTTGTACTGCAACTATTCTAAAAGTGAACGTATAGGTATGCTGATAGTTTACTAATTAAATACTTGTAGCATTTTTTGCACACTTTGAAGTATAGTCTCAGTAAACTACTAGTTTAGTAGTTTTATACTCCAAGTATGCTCATAGGTTTTCTTTAAGTGAACTTTACATCATACTTTAAGTATACTACTGTGTCCCTGAATGTCTGAACAGGGTATCTGCTTGTAAACAAAAACTTTTTAGTCTAGCTTTATGCATTCTTTTATATAAACACTTGAAAGTTTCATAAATAAGAAAAAATAAAGAAATAAAGAACAAAAAGCTGAAAAAAAGACTACGTATCGGATTCAGAATGATAATCAAAACGTAGATGAGTCGATCAACACTCCAAAGCTTAATAGTCATACCTCTTCATGGGTCGACATTTATTTCACAACTTTACACAGATTTGATGCTGTTTTATGTCCGATGATTGTGTTAATTACATGTGGAAGCATCTGTTGTTTCGGTTTCTTCTTCGCTTGTGTTTTGGAAATTCTGTACAGTAGATGTGTAATAGCGCTCCCTACAGTATAACAATGAAAACATGGATTCTCTGAGCACAAGCATAGCTTCAATATATTTAGACTTTTTCTAAGTCCAGTATACTTAAATGTCATTTTAAGTATCTTTCAGAGAAGTACATAAAGCACATTTCTGAGAAGTGCATGAAAGGAAACTGAAAGCATACTTTCCTATTTTTAGTTTAAAAGAAGTATACTAATAGCACACTTGAATAAACTTCTTTTTCATAAGGGTGGGCCACTCAAGCACATTCACAGAGTTGCCCTGTAGCTACTCCTTTGTAATATTGGCTGTGTGCTTTGGGTCATTGTCCTGTTAAAATGTGAACCGTCACCCCAGCCTGAGATCCAGAGTGCTCTGGAGCAGGTTTTCATCAAGGATGTCTCTGTACATTGCTGCATTCATCTTTCCCTTGATCCTGACTAGTCTCCCAGTTCCTGATGCTGCAAAACATCCCCACAGCATAATATTGCCACCACCATGCTTCACTGTAGGGATGGTATTTGGCCGGGTGATGGGCGGTGACTGATGTCCTCCAGACAAAGGGTTCAATCTTTGTTTCATCAAACCAGAGAATTTTGTTTCTCATGGTCTGAGTCCTTCAGATGCCTTTTGGCAAACTCCAGGCAAGCTGTGATGTGCCTTTTACTGAGGAGTGGCTGCTGTTTGGCCACTCTACCATACAGGCCTGACTGGTGCAGAGATGCTTGTTCTTCTGGAAGATTCTCCTTTCTCCACAGAGAAATGTTAGAGCTCTTTCAGAGTGTCCGTCGGGTTCTTGGTCACTTCCTGACTAAGGCCCTTCTCCCCCGATTGCTCAGTTTGGCCGGGTGACCCGCTCTAGGAAGAGTCTTGGTGGTTCCAAACTTCTTCCGTTTACAGATGATGGAGATCGCTGTGCTCATTGGGACCTTCAATACTGCAGAATTTTTTCTATACCTTTCCCCAGATCTGTGCCTCGATACAATCCTGTTAACTGTGTGACCTTATATAGACAGGTGTGTGTCTTTCCAAATCATGTCCAATCAACAGAATTGACCACAGGTGGACTCCAGTCAAGTTGTAGAATCATCTCAAGGATGATCAGTGGAAACAGGATGCACCTGAGCTCAATTTTGAGTGTCATGGCAAGGGCTGTGAATACTTATGTACATATGATTTTTTTCCTGTTTTTTATTCGTAATAAATTTGCAAAGATTTCAAACAAACTTCATTCATGCTGTCATTATGGAATAATGTTTGTAGAATTTGGAGGAAAATCATCAATTTAATTCATTTTGGAATAAGGCTGTAACATAACAAAATTTGGAAAAAGTGAAACACTGTGAATACTTTCTGGATACACTGTATGTGTCGATCACCTGTGTTCGTGCACAACATCAAATGGAGTATACTTTGAAAGGCTCACGGTCTTCCTCTGAGTCCATACTTTTATGACGTAATAAAGCTTTGACTGTCGGGTAGAAGTCTGCCATGGAGCTCTCCTTATGACGGCCATGACGGCTGCAAAGGGGGTGCTCACGAACACCCTTCTGAAAGTTAAAATGACTAATGGAACACCCTACGGCCTCGTGGACTTAGCGGACAAATGCACACGGCGGCCACTGTAAGACTGCAAAAGTGCAATTAGACAGGGCTGATTAAGCACACTTTAAACAAATGGGGGCTGGATCTTTCGACGTTTAAAAAAGGAAAGAAAAGGCACCATAGAATCATAGATGTATCACAACAGTAGTCCATATGACATCAAGTCTTCTTAAGTCAGTCAAAAGCTTTGAAGCTTCAAAATATCTCGCTTTCTGTTCATTCTTATGTGAACTATTCATGTGAATTGTAATGAGACCTAAACCAACACTAAGTTTATGTGATCTTGAGAGGTTTGGTAAAGATGCTCATTAAATCTTTTCACCATTGGGTTTGAGGGATTAAATCTGCCTTTAGTCCTTAATGCCATAAACTGATTTCTTCCCTCAGCTCCTGCCTGTGAGACTAAAGATCCTTTAAGCTGACCATACAGGTTCATTAGGCAGAAACAAACTCAAAAGTCCTTCCGTTTGCTTTCACATGTTGATTCTAATGCATTGAAATACTATAGCACTACATGAAGGCAAAAATTTATTTTCTCAAAGTGATTAAATGAGTTGTGACTCGTCAATGCTGCTTATTGGCCCAGGTAAAAAGAGCCCACCTCCTAGCTGTATGATATTCTTGTCTCACATGTCCCTCCGTGTTTTCTCGTTTTATCATCCACCAGTCAAAAGATGTCAAATCTGCTTTCTTAACATAAGAGCACAATCCTGAGCAGTAATAATTATGATAGCAATGGTTATGTTAACCAGAGAATCAGTAGAAAACATATCGGTTATGATTACAATGCTATACAAGATTAGACAGCTCTTACCTGAAAGACTCCTTGGTACCGTTGGACATAAGAAAGCTTGAAAACTGGACACACACAATTCACTAACACTCCCCATGACCACAGAACGGATGGTTTTCTGCTCTCTGTTTGCTGCTTTTCTCTCTTCCCCGATTTCAGCACACAGGTCAAGCTATGCACACCCAAACCAGCCTGCCTGTCATGTCTCAGTATCTCACAGCGATTGCTTTGTAGTCCACGGGTCTTGTCCTCTTCCTCTTTAGGTTGTCATGTTTGTGTGTGCGTTTGTGCCTTGCTTGATAACTTCTCTGTGACACTTTCAGTACTTCACAATGCAATTTGGATGTTTGTTTCCTCTTTCTCAACTTGCCGTAAGAACTGCAACGCTTCTCTTCCCCTCTCGCTGCTAATAATGTCTCGCTCCACTTCTCTGCTCTCCTAATCTGCCTCTTTCTCTCAAACACACTGACTCTTAGATACTCTTAGTCCCCAGAATGCAAACAGATAAACACCACTGTAAAAATGTGTTGGTTATTCTAAATTATGTACATTTATAAAGGTGACCTATTATGGCTCTTATTACAATATGTATTATCAGTCTGAGGTTGCCCCAGAATGTGTGTGTGAAGTTTCAGCTCAAAATATGCCACAGATCATTTATAATATCATTTTGAAAATGCCTATTTTGAGTGGAAACAGAAACAGGTTGCTTTCATGCAGGGCTCTTTAAATGCAAATGAGCTGCTGCTCCCCCGCCCCCTTTTCCAGAATAGAGCCGTGCCTTCACAGTTCGTTCCTCAGATACTCTGCCAAAAAACAAATGTTTGGTTTTGATTATTATGTCCGTCATGCTAAAATCATGCATTTTTAAACCATATTAAACTTCTGAAATACGTTTTCCGAGTGCACACATCCGAAGCACGCACACATAAAGTGGCTGTCACACGGCATTTGAGTACTAAAATAAGTTCTCTTTTATGTCTTTTTGCACTTAAACTGCCAGTACACAAGATTATATTAAAAACAAACAAAAACAGTCGGTTATGTCTGTGAAGTTTAAGCAGCGTTTTAGTGCCACATTAAAAAATAAAAATATCTAAAATTATCAGATTAAAGTTGTAATATTTTAAGAATAAAGTCTAAATATATCGAGAATAAAGTCAGATTTACAAAAATAAAGTCAAAATTTTAAGAATAAAGTCAAATTTTTTTGAGAATAAAGTCGCAATGTTTTGAGAATAAAGTCGGAACGTTCTGATAATAAATGTCAGAATGTTTCGAGAATAAGGTCAGAATGTTTCGAGAATAAAGTTGAAATATTTCGAGAATAAAGTCAAAATGTTTTGAGAATAAAGTTAAAATGTTTCAAGAAAAAAGGCCGGAATGTTTCGAGAATAAAGTCGGAATGTTTCGAAAATAAAGTCAAAATGTTTCGAGAATGAAGTCGGAATATTCCGAGAATAAAGTCGGAATGGTTCAGGAATAAATTCAGAATGTCTTGAGAATAAAGTCGGAATATTTCGAGAATAAAGTCAGAATGTTTAGAGAATAAAGTTGGAATGTTTCAAGAATAAATTTGGAATGTTTCGAAAATAAAGTCAAAATGTTTCGAGAATGAAGTCGGAATATTCCGAGAATAAAGTCGGAATGGTTCAGGAATAAATTCAGAATGTTTAGAGAATAAAGTCGGAATGTTTCAAGAATACTGTCAAAATGTTTTGAGAATAAAGTCGGAATGTTCCAAGAATAAAGTCAGAATATTCCAACAATAAAGTCAGAATGTTTCAAGAATAAAGTCGGAATGTTTCAAGAATAAAGTCGGAATGTTTTGGGAATAAAGTCGGAATGTTTTGAGAAAACAGCACCGTTTTGATGTACCTTACTGCACGTTTCGCAGCAGTTTCAATGAGAAAGGCCCACTGAGTGGTGCTAAAACACAGGTTCAGTACATTCAGTATTACGTTGATATAGGTATACACGGGATTAGTTACACGGGATTCGTACCATGAAGTCATAACATAATATTCTTTAAGTAATTGTGTGAAAATTATGCTTTATTAATTGAAACTCTGTAAATAATACTTTGTGTGAAAAGGAATAAAATGTGTCAGAGTTTTACTGCCTCAAGTGTTCATTTCTTTTGGAAACTGCAGTGTTATGTATTTATTGGTACGTATTTCGCTTCTTGTGAAAAAGTGCCCCCAGGTATGTGGTAGGTAGGTGTTGGCAGTGTGTGTACACAACCACCCTATAATGATAAAAATCAACCCAGTGGTATTTTTTTAATCCCTACAAATAATATCACCTTTTCCAAATCAAGCCATTCTCGGCTTTTTGGCTGTGTGACGTCACTCAGACCAAGACCGCTCCCACGATAGTTGATTGACATGGCCGCCTTAACTTACACCCACCCTGAGTGAGCTGTAAACAATCCGAATGCCATTGTTTCGATGCTGGAGCAGGGACGTAGATAAGAATGGCTCCTAAGCGATTGAGGTGTCTGTTGTTGGATGTAATAATGATCATAGCTTGATCATAGTTGTCATTAACTCCCGACATCTGAGCTGCTGAAGATGCAGAGGATTAATGTCACTTTTGTTTTTTAAAGGGAATGTGCCCTCCGATCTACCTAAATGCATCTATTTTCACGCAAATCATTCGTGATCCAGCTTCACCTACAGAAGTGAGAATTAGGGTTTTTTATGAATCTTTGCCAATCGCCTTTCCTAACAATGTGCTAGTTAGCAAGTTTTGCGGCTATATGTGGTTAAAGTGAACAGGATGGCTCATTGCCAGACAGAGAGAGGGGCGGGGTGAGCAGAACTCATTAGCATTTAAAGAGACATACAACAAAACGGGCTGCTATGTAAAGCACTAATTTTAAGGTAAAAAGGGTGTCGCTTTACACTACCATTGAGAATTTTTTAACCAAAGCATATTATAGACTTTTCAATCATATCAACCTGTGGAAAATGGGCATCTGATGACCGCTTTAAATGTATAACATTGTGTACATTAAATCATTTCTAACTATTTCATGTCTGTGGTTGACATTGTGATCTTATAAACAACTCACAATACCCACAGCCCCAAGTTATTCCTCCAAAGGCATTTTAACAACTTCATGCCTGGTTAAATCTCTGAAGACTATCAGCTGTTGCTTGGCAACATGTGGCAGAAATACCACGGAACTGGGTGTTAATCAGTAAGCAGCTGGATTGTTATAATATTTATAATCAGACACTTTGGGAAATGCATACAGAAACAGCTTTTGCACATTTGTCTCCCAGAACTATTTCCCCCCTTTCTTTTTTTAAAGCAACACATATAAACGCACCAAAATGTGACGTGTAACAAATGGATTATTGAAAGAGACACTGTTGTCCTTGAATGTCAATCTCTTCAATGACCAACTGTGTCTGTTATTAGCTGCAAATCACCCCCGTGGTCACGTCTAATATGTTACATGGCAACCAATTACCTTTCAGCATGCCAACTGTCTTTCTGTCAGTCACAGTCAACAAGAGAGTAAAAACCACAGTACAGAGAGCATGAGAGAGACGCTGAGGGACAAACATGAGCTGCAAAGTCAGGGAATGAAAATGCTGCAGCTGCACGTCAAATGCATCACAGGACAGCATAGCCCTTTCTGTCAACTCAGCACCTTTCCTCACATTTGACTGTCACTTCCCTTTGAGCTGCCATTTATTCTGCAGCTCTAAAGACATGCAAAAATGCAGGCAAAAGAACAATCATAAACAGCAAGTTCTGAAAGTCTGAAGCAGCAGCTGAGCAGAGGTCAAACAAGCTTCCCACATCTGATCAGTGAACTCATGAATTTCCATGTGTCATTTATTATTATTATCAGTGTTGGGGGTAACACATTACAAGTAACGTGAGTTATGTAATCAGATTACTTTTTTTAGTAAGTAACAAAGTAATGCATTACTTTGTAATTTACAAGAAAATATCTGAGCTTATAAAAATAAGTAACGCCAGTTACTTTGTTTTCCCATTTATTGACTGACAGCTCTCCTGTCCCCATGTTGATAGAAATCGGAAGGCGTTGTGTGTGCTGTGTAAACATGATGTTACTGTAGTTTTAGACTAAATGTGAACATGCATTAATGTCTCACTTGCAAAAAATAAATAAATAAATAAATTATGCAGTAAAGTATGCAGTATTCATCAAAATTAATTAAACCTGCAACAATTAAATACGTCAAATATCCTTTATGTATTTAATCCCATTGTATTAACCAATGACTCTGCTGCTGACCTTTGAAGATTCAGTTCAACCATACTAATAAGCAAAAATGACTTTACTTTTCCTTCAGTCTAAAGCTTATTCATTTCACTTTTTTGATGTGAAAGCACTTTTATATTTTCTAAACATATAACTTTTTATATTACAAAACAAACAAGCAAGCCCTGCCCAGATTTAAAGAGTAACATTAAAGTAATGCAAAAGTAACATAACGCATTGCTTTCCATAAAAAGTAACTAAGTAAGATATTTAGTTATTTTTTTAGGGAGTAACGCAATATTGTAATGCATTACTTTTAAAAGTAACTTTCCCCAACACTGAATTAATCTATTTATATTACTATGACAATGGCATTTAGCTGTTTTTCCTTGTATTTTAGTGGCATCCAGTACAGTGCAGGCTATTTTGTCACTCTCCATCTGTGAAACTTCACCCATCATACAAATGTAAAGATGCATTGTTATTTTGTTTCTCTCTTTTTGGAATATTCCACATGTGTGTGATTTTCAGTGTGGTTAAAGTCATTAGAAGGTTTTCTTTAGTAACCGGTTTGTCAGTGTTTTTGTTTGGATTGCTTGTGTCACTTCCATGAGCAAAGGTCAGACTATCATTCCCGCAATTCATCTAAATTTGTATTAAACTTTCCAATAAAGTTACCAACCATAGTCAATTTGTATTTCTACTCGAAAAAATATTTTACAATTCCAGATCTACATAAATAGAAATAAGTTGTAATTACTGTAAACATGTCCATGCTTTTCCATAATGTTTAGGCTTTTATTCAGTTATGATTAGCTATGATTAGCCAAGAAATTTTTAAAATTCTTTTATATTTATATACATTTTGCATGAGCATGGGAACTTTGAATGAAGCTTTATGTGTGAATCTGTGCAAATATACCTGTAGGTTGTTTAAAAAGGTTCTTGGAATAGAATATTATATGCAATAAATTTGAGTATGCATAGATTTACCAAATTGCAGAGCTCATTTATAATTCACATTGAAAAATACAAACATGCCATGCACATATATATCCTATCAAGTCATGACATTAATAATCAAAACATTAATATCTACGCAGTAATGTTTTTTCCCCTTTCCTTTTAGTATTCTGAAATGCTGATGAAATGCAAAACGGGAGACTTAAAATATGCTACAATGTCGCCCCTTAAAGGCCATCAAGTGTAATGACATCAAAACTGCTTCTGAGAGTCATTAACTTGTTAGGGAATGTTGCTTTCTTCTTCGTCAAAAACATTTCTTCTCAATATGCCTTTTCTTAAATATGCAATGCTGATACAGCAGAACTTTGCTTGCAGTTACATTATTTAAATCAGAGACCAGTTGCAAAACTTAGCCTCTATGTTAACCCTAGTAAAAAATAAATATACTGAAATGTAAAATACATTTATTTCATGCTAAGTATAATACAAATACATTTGCATATTATGTACTTAATAAAAATACCTTGCAACTGTATGTTTAGTATACTAAACTGGTATATTTAAAATCTGCTAAATTGGAACAACTAATTTTGTAATTAATGCACTTTAATTGTGCGGAAGTAGTGTTGAAGTCCGACTAAAGATATACTTAAGTATATTTGATTGTGCAAAAGTGGAACTACTACAAGTATACTCTCGATACACATTAAATATTTTGCATTTTGCATTATTTAAAGTTCACACAATCCTCATCAATAGTGATATTAAAATATATTTTAAGCTTAATATTAAGAAATATGCATTGTGCACAAGGAGTACTCCAAAAGAAATTAATTACAGCTTTATTTATATAATTTTATGTCAGTAAGTCAGATAAGATTTAACTTAGACTAATCTACATTTTTATGTAACTGAATTTAAAAATTAATTAATTATGACCAGTATTAAAGAAAAAAAAAATGCTGACTCACTTTTAAGACAAGTCTTAAAAACCTTTTATACAATCGGCCCCAGGGGTCTTCAGCCAGGCTGCTGGTGACCTGAGTTTAGCCCATTAAGGTGCTTAAGATCACTAATAAAATGACAGGATGAGCAGGTTGGAACTAAACTTTGCAGGACAGAGAGTGTCAGGAGAAGAACTGAGGACCCCTGATTTAAATATTTTAGTGAAAGTCCATATAGTCCTATATCCAAGCCCTTTTTCATGATGTGAGCAAAGACAATGGGGCAATGATGAAAATGAGGAAAAGTATATGATGGAACAAAAAATAAAATAAAATAAATTAAAAAAAAAGAAAAAACGTTTGAAAAAGTTAGCTTTGAGTTTTTGTTTCAAAATCATACATATCATTTAGAAAATAAAAATCTATTTAAATCTCTTCTGTCACTTTCTCCTTTGTCAACATTACAGTGTTTTTGTTGCATTTATGGGGCACCTATACCGTTGTTGTTTTACCCCAAATACTATTCTTCTAGTCTCTTATCTCACAATATATGTGATAATTTCAGATATTTTAATTAGCAACACTAATCTCTATTGACTGATTATAATCTAATAGTGCTGGAAGAAGCCAGTATGCTGTATGATAACATGTTTATGATTCGTTCATACTAAAAAACTAAATTAAACATTAAAACTATACTTTAAGCAGTCTCAGATTTCTACTTCATTCAGTTAATTTAAAATATAATCCAGCATACTGTTTTCTACCTTCATTTAAATTCAGGAACTGTGTTGGAATTCCAAAGGCATTCTGAATTTATGGCACATAAACTGGTAGGAAAAGTAGCAGCTAGCAGAGTGTTTCTCTGCAAAGGAAGATCTGTGCTCTGCAGTGCTAAAGCACCTCCTACGCAGCCTTCTGTCCTCCTCACCCCACAGATCTGTCAACATAGAGAAAGAACAGCTCAAACTGCACACAATCTTACATTCAGCCATGAAATCAAATTATAATTCTAGATTTTTCACTTTCATATTTTCGTAAACAAACAACAAGTATGCATTTCTGGGGTGCAGACTGTCTAATGTTTGATCTCACCTGATCTCATCTCATGTGAGTTCAGAAACATCACTGCACAGACAGAACAAAAACATTATAATAATACAGGTTTAGAACAACATGACGGTGAGCAAATGATAACAGAATTTTAATTTTTTATATATTAGAATTGTGTAAGGACAATGTTCATTTATGTTTATTTCAATTGGTATTTCACACATGTAAAGATTCTGAAAGGATTAAACTATAAATGTAATCTGTTAAATGTGGCGTGGAGTCTTCACGCATGTGTTTGTCGCGTAGAACTAAAGTGCTGTTCGTGTGGGTGGAAGAGAGCTCTTGGGTGGCCAGAGCTTCACGCTTTCGGCCCACAGCAGTTCAAATACCTACAAAAACAGCTCAAAAACTCTCACTCATGCTGGTTTAGGTTTTACATCTTACATCAGAACTGGACCTGAAGCTCAAATATCTTCTGGTTCCCTGTGCATTCAAGAGAAGAGCTGATCTACAGTCAGTGTCAACACCGAGAGGTGATCTGAGATTGTGACCTCTAGTATTAAGTTACAACACTGACCTCACAACAGACATTACCTGACCAGACCAAAACACCCTGGGTCAGCGATGCGATATGCTGATATAATCATCTGTTCCTCACCAGTTTGCTTCATACATTTACTCATGTTTCTAGAGTGTTTGCTCATCTGCAATACATCTATAGGATGTTTCCTATCAGATATCAAAAACACGTCTATTAGATGTCTTTAAGATGTTTATGATTTAGAATGTATGCGAAACTATATTGCATCCACACCAGTGAACGATAACTTTCTGTTTCTGTTGCATTTACATGAATTCAACCAGTAGATGTCCTCAGCACGCACGTTTCGAGTGCATCTAAACAGTGAATCTAGCGTAAACTATCTGATCTCCAACGTAGTGTAGTAAAAACAATAAGTATTAGCGGTGAATTCCTGAGGTAATTTTATGTTTTATGTTTCTCTATCGCCTGCTATTTTAAATGCGCAAGCCCTTTACACCTGACTAAAGTCTGATTATCTGTCAGTGATTTATCAATCATCAGCTATAAAAAAAAAAAAAAAAATTGTTCTGAAAGTGATCCCGACGATATCGTTCCTCTCTATCGTTATTGCTATAGTCTTGGTCTTAAATCTGAAATGATTTTTACTAAATTTGCAATGACTAACAAGCAGTGTTGGGGAAAGTTACTTTTAAAAGTAATGCATTACAATTTTGCGTTACTCCCTGAAAAAGTAACTAATTACGTTACCTAGTTACTTTTTATGGAAAGTAATGTGTTACATTAGTTTTGCGTTACTTTTTAAATCTGGGCAGGGTTTGCTTCTTTGTTTTGCTAATGTAAGAGCCCTTTTACACCAAAAGTGAAATGAATTCACCTCAGGCTGAAAGCACAAATGTTAGTTTATCTAAAGTAATTTTTGCTTACTAGTATGGTTGAATTGCATCATCGAAGGTCAGCAGCAAAGACACTGGTTAATAAAATGGGATTAAATACATAAAGGATATTTGTTTTATTTAACATATTTAATTATTGCAGGGTTGCGTCATATTCTGAGTTTGCATTTCACTGTTTTTATTCATTTTGAGGAAAACTGAATCTGTTTTTTGTGAGTGAGATGGATTAATGCATGCTCATATTTAGTCTAGAACAGTGTTGGGCAAGTTACTCTGAAAATGTAATTAAATTACTGATTACTGATTACTCCTTTGAAAAGTAATCAAATTACTGTTCTGATTACTTTATTTCAAAAGTAATTAGTTACATTACTCGTTACATTACTTTTTTCCCCCTGTACATCCACGAAATTTATGTGAAATTGTGAACTTGTGTGTTGCCTACCATCCCAGCATAAACGCTTCGATAAAATATTTGTTATTATAGCATCAACATTCACAAACCGCCGTTATTTTAACTGAAAGCAATAGGCATTTCGAGTGGTGAGTGGATTCTCTGATTGTCCATTGCATTTCAGAAATCAGCATTGTTCAACGCTGCAAACACGTTATAAATAGAAACTCTGCCTATGCTTACGCCTGTTAATCGTTTTTGTTTTGTACAGTTGTTCTTGTTGCTTTTGTGCAATACATGAATAGCAGTTAATTTGTTTTAGATATTTTATGTTTAGACAGTTCTATTCAGTTCTAAAAATCATTTTATTCTATCGCATCCCGCACACACGAGTCTCTGTCCGCACCCGCACTCGCCCATCAAGTCTTGTACTGCGCAAGTCTTGTGCTCTCTGTTGCATCGAGTCCAGTGCCAGTGAATTAGAGACCACTCTCGCTGGACTCGAGAGGGGCGCGGTACGACAACAGAAGCTGGTCCATTGCTCTCCGCACCCGCTACGTTCTCAATAAGTTTTAATGTGCCGTGCTGCCCTTTCAGAGGTTTTAAATTGGATATGGAGTTTTTCACGGTTAAAAAGGATTTCTTCCCCTCAAATTGACAACGCACAATAATGTTCTTGCCTTTGACAGAAATAAACTAAAAATAATGATTGTAGTTCCAGCAGAACGTGTGCTTTCCTCTCTCCGTGCTGTTTTCATTGGTAGTATCCGCCTCACAGGCTTTCCAGTCATAGTTCTCAGGTAAAAGAGGTTGTGTGTGCTAGCCAACACCCTTTTTACAATCTACATGATAAATTACATTCTGTCGGCAATGATGTAACGCAGCGGTAAGGCATGCTTGTAACTATACTCTAATTACTAATTTGGAAATTATAACGCGTTAAATTACTCTGTTATTAAAAATAATAATCAGATTACAGTAACGCGTTACAAAGTAATGTGTTACTGCCCAACACTGGTCTAGAATACAGTAACATCATGTTTACTCCCAATTTACCAACGGGAGACTTGTCAATCAATAAATGGGGAAAAAAGTATATGGCATTACTTATTTGAAAAAGTAACTCAGATATTTTCTTAGAAATTCAAAAGTAATGCGTTACTTTCCTATTACTTGAAAAAAGTAATATTATTACGTAACTCACGTTACTTGTAATGCATTACCCCTAACACTGCTAACAAGATTCTCTCAGTGAAATATCAATCAAACTAACTGCAATTAATCATGTGATTTCCATGAAGAGGCTACATCAGATGGCATCCTGTAAAAAGGCACTTGCCGCCACTTTTCTATTTTGGGATGCATTCTGCTCTCAGCAAACTGAACAATGAATAATTGAGAAGAGTCTTTTCATCACTATGAACATCATAACACAGCACACACTATCCTGAAGAAGAGCATTTTGAAGCTTTTCAGTCTCCTCATGATCAACACGCTCCACAATGTCGCAAAGTGGGCTAATGTCTTTTATTGTTGATTTGTGTGAATTTTCATTCAAAGTTACACTGTAAGTTGTTATTATATTGTCAATACATTGTCAATTCTATACAAAAATTTCAATATCATCCTATTCTTGTAATAGCTGGTGTTTAAGATGAACACAATAAAACCACACTGATATATATTGTGATAATGGCTAACTATTTAATGAAGGTAGCTTTTAACTGAAAAAAAAAAGAAGTGTGCTCATGCTTATGTACTGAATGTAAATACATAGTGTACCTACAACACTGTAACTTTGCAAATTTTTTAATTGTTATTTTAAACATTTTTACTGAACTGTACCATAAATTTGTCCTGTGGTGTGACATAGCAAAACTGACAACAAGGCAAACTCTGCTGTCATCCGTCCCAAAACTACTAAAAATTATACAGTTTTAAGATGAGTGATATTTATATCTCACCTATTGCAATACTCAACCATTTTAAAGATTTTTTGAGATAAAAACAAATCTGTGGTTCTTTTATGTCTGTCACACCATAGGACATTACGTCACACTAAAGGGCAGAAATGGAAGTTATTAAAGGATTTCTATTTAATTTTGAACATGTCAAAGGAGAAAGAAAGTTTAATTTTGCTCCAAACAATTTCAGCATGTTTTTTTTTTGTTTTTTTTTTAAAAACAAAACTAATTAATTTTCAGCAACAAAATTCAGTCTCTTAGGCAATTAGTATGTTACTGAAACTCTTCTAGCTCCCCTGCTGCATGTGCAGTACAGCTAAATATGATTGACATTCAAACTATATTCATTATGAGTGAATTTTGTTTTTTTTTAACTATATGGCTACTCTTTTTAAGGCATCAATTTGATTCTATTTACTTTCTGCATCATTCTCTTAGGATCTCTTAGAATCCCTTCTGGTGGATTCCTGTTCATTTTCTGTCTATATTTCTGTATCCTCTCTCCTCCACTAATTTCTCTTCCTCAATTATTTCTGTTTCAAAAGCAGTCAAATCACATTTTATACTTATTTTCATGACACTTTATAACAGTACAAGTTTTCTCCAAAACAGCAGAAAATAGTTCAATGTAATTATTGCATTTAAGAACACTGAAAATTATCCAAAAAAAAAAAGAAGTTTCTTATTTAATTATTTAAAATGCTTCTTAAAGAGACCTTGTCCTCTGGTGTGACATCTTTGTCCTGTGGTGTGACAGTACAGACGTCACACCAGTGGGCATTATCTGTCACACCAAAGGACGTTTCAGCATTTTGTATCCAATGCTATTCTGAGCTAACCTGCCATTAGCGGTTAGCAAGGCACATTTGCATAATTTTCCATGATTATGTAGTTTAACATACAGTTTTAAATTAAAAAATATAATTTAGGGGTGTCACACCAAAGGACAACAAAACGTTACACTTTTGTAGTGGTTCCAAAAAAGTTAAATATTTGAACAATTCTGAGACAAAAGTTGACCATGTGCACATGTCATGGGCTTGATGGGGGGCTTCAGTAACCTGATCATGAAGGCGGTCCTTCAACTAATTAGAGATTACTCTGGAATTGGTTGGATATGGTGTCACACCAACCAGAGGACATGGTTTTCAGAGACAAAATTGATCAAGTTCCTATGCTTTCAGAAATATATGGATGAAAAAATGATTGCCATTTACTAAAATAGACACTTGTACAATTATGGTATTTATTAACATTTTTATGCTTTTCTTTTTAAATTATAAAAGTTTTTAATTAATTTATTGAACATGCTTGAGACAGTCACACCATAGGACAATTTTGAAATTTAGTTCAAAAATGTAAAAAAAAAAATCTAATAATACTGCAAAAATACTACTTTTATAATAACAGGTACATGTAGGACAAAGAAATGTTTAACCATTTATTGCATTTTAAATAATAACAATATTAATTATACCCATTTTTATCTTATGGAAGAGTGAAAATGCCATGTCACATCAACAACCCACATACACGCATCCCAGAGCCTGTGCTACACGAGCTTGTGTACTTAAAAAGTATACAAATTTTTATTTTTCGAATAAATGACCGATTGTTTCGCTAGATAAGACCTTTCTTTCTCGGCTGGGATCGTTTAGAGCCCTTTGAAGCTGCATTTAAACTACATTTTGGAAGTTCAAAATCGGGGCACCATATCAGTCTATTATATGGAGAAAAATGCTAAAATGTTTTCCTCAAAAAACATAATTTTTTTACGACTGAAGAAAGAAAGACATGAACATCTTGAATGTCAAGGGGGTGAGTACATTATATGTGAATCTTTGTTTTGGAAGTGGACTTCTCCTTTAAGTACTTAAGTAAAAATCCACTTAGCAATAATGCCAAATTAAAAGCTTTACTTATTGTAATGTACTTGATAATAACCGTAACTATATGTGTGATTTGATATTACATTGTATTTATATATTTTTATGTACTAAATTTCAACTTCATTATTGCAATGTGTAAGTTAAATATATATTAAATATATTTAAATATATAACATATATAAATAACAAATAACAATTAAATAACAAATGTTCACCTAAGTATAAAGCTACATCGTTCTACCCTACATCTTTTATGTTTAATATTCTAATATAAGGTAGCCTACACGGGCTTGAAGCTCTTCAATAATTCAGAATCCGCGGTACGTCTAAAGGACCTGTTTGAGACCAGCCCAAAACTTAAAGCATCGGAATCCTCAGAGATATCAAACGTGTTTTCCATGCAAACAATGCGTGTGAAATCAACATCACAGCACTGCAAAACGATTCCAAAAACACGCAGCATGTACAGTATTTCCTCCATGCATCACAGCCCTGCACGTGCGATGCCATTTTTAGCAGATATTGAAGCGCGTGTCCTACCGTAGCTTTCCTCATCCATCTCCAGTGAACTGACACTGACGCAGGAGCAGTGAAGGTGTGCCTCAGAGCGGCTGTCAACAGTAACATCGAGGGATCCACCTGCTCTCTTCTGCCCAGCCCATGCAGTCTGTGGCCGGCGGAAGAGCCCCGGACGTCTCTCTCTCTCTCTCTCTCTCTCCCTCTCTCTCTCTCTCTCTGCCGCAGCTCTGCTGCTCAGACTCACTCCTCCTCGACACATATGATGATGTCACTCAGGGCATGTGTGGGGAGACCGGTGTAGCAGTACTGGTCTTTCATACTTTGTTGAACATCTGATGGTGGTCGAATCAACATTAAAGGGATAGTTCACCCAGAAATGAACATTTTATCTTTTTTTACTACTCCTCAAATTGTTTCAAACCTTCTGGGATTTGGTAATATTTCAATTTCAATTAAGTGTGTATACCTGTTTACAAAACTTTGGTATGGCCAGAGCTGGGTAGATTACTTATAAATTGTAATCCGTTACTGATTAAAAAAAAAAAAAAAAAATGTAGTTAGTAACGTAATCCATTACATTACACGTTTTATATAATATAATCAGATTACTTTTAGATTACTTTTGACCTAACTTGTTTATGTGTGTTGGCTGTGTATGTACACATCTGTCCTATAATAATAAATAATCCATGCAGTGGTTTTTAATTAATCTGTAAAAATAATATCCCCTTTTTCAAACTGAGCCATTCTCAGATGCCTGTCGGTGTGCCATCACACCCACAGAAGCCGCTCCCATGATAGTTGATTGACATGAGTCTTGCCTCAGATCAGTTGTAATAGTCCGACCTCCATTGTTTCGATGCCTGGCAGGGATGTAAGTTAGACAAGAATATCTCCGATTGAGCGATTGAGGTGTTGTGTTGCTGGATGTAATATTAAACATAGTGGTCATCATTTACCCCTTGACATCTGAACCGCTGAAGATGCAGTAGATTACGTTTGTTTGTGAAGAGAATGCACCTCCTGATCTACATAAATGCGTCTATGTTCACGCAAATCATTTGTGATTCAGCTTCAATTACAGCAGAAGTGAGTATAAGGTTTTTTTTTTATGAATCTCTGCAATCACCTTTCCTAATAACGTGCTAGTTAGCAAGTTTTGCAGCTAAACACGCTAAATGGGGCTCGTCACTCCACAGCTCCAAGAGAGGGGCGGGGTGAGCAGAGCTCATTTGCATTTAAAGGAGCAATCCATCAGAATGAGATGATTTTTGCAGAGCTCACTTTGACAAGGTAAAAAGGGTGTTGTTTTACACTACCATTGAGAATTTTTAACCAAAGTATATTATAGACTTTTCATTAAGACCCTAAACAATCATATCAACTTGTGGAAAATGGGCATCTGATGACCCCTATAACATAAAACAAACAATTTTAAAATGAATCAAAATAAAACACTTACGGAAAAAAATATGTATAGTTTATTTGTTTACCTGCATGCCATGTGACCATAACCCAACATCAGAGAACAGTGAACATGCAAATGTGACACTTCATTATTAAAATCTTTATTTTAAAATATCCCCTGAGCTCGCTCTTCCGGGATCGCTTGCCCTGGCTGGTTCTGGCCTGCATGCCTCGCTGTTTTAATGCACCACATATTAGTTGAAATACATACACACCTATTAAAATGTTTAATATAGAATACATGTATTTATATAAAGAAAAGTTTCAAAAAAGACACATACACAGGGTAAGTGTGCCATGTGGGTGGGCCGGGTCCCAGGCCTGAGCTGCCTACACGTCTCACTTTTTTAATGCATCACAAACTAGCTGACACATCTACACATTTAAAAAACATGTCCAATTGAATCTATATATCTGGCACATTTAAATATTGTCACATTCTTTACTTATTATTATTATTAATATTATTATTATTTTTTTTTTTTTTTTGTTATACGTGTAAACATTGTCACATTCACTACTTGCATAATAATAATAATAAAAAAAAAAATAATAATAAAATATCATGAGTACTTAAAATAAAAACATATAAGGTGAAAGAGGATCAGCTGAGAAAAAGTTGGTGAATTTGTGCATTGAGGATTCAAATATGTCCAACAGTAGTTGATGCAATGTTGAAATACTTCTTAAACCTAAAATGATTCTTGTAAATCCAGCGGTCAAATGCTGTATCATATGGAAGCCCGTTTCCGCCACTGAATAAAAAATAAAAAAGGTAATCTCACAATTCTGACTTTTTATCTCGCAATTTCGAGTTTACATCTCTCAAGTCTGATTTTTTTTTTTTTTCTTCAGAATTGTGTCATATAAACTCGCAATTCTGACTTTCTTTTCTCATAACTTTGAGATATAAAAGCACAATTGTGAGTTATAAAGTCAGAATTGCTAGATATAAAGTCAGAATTGTAGGATATAAACTCACAATTGCGAGTTTCATTTATTAGCCAGGTGATGATGGAAACCTGTTTCTGCCATTGAATAAAAAATAAAAAAAAGTTTATTGCAACTTGTTATCTCACAATCCTGACTTTTTTTCCTCAGAATTTTTCTCAGAAATTGCAAGCTATATAGTCCAGTGCTGATAAAGACTGATATGTTCACAGAATTGCGAGTTTATATCTCATATCTCACAATTCTTAATAACTTAATAGCTCGCAATTGCAAGTTTATATCATGCAATTACGACTTTATTACTCAGAATTGCGAGTTTAAATCTGACAATTTTGACTTTATAACTCGCAATTGTGAGTTTATATCTCACATTTCTTAGAAAAAAAGAAAGAATTACGAGTTTGTATCACGCAATTCTGAGAAAAAAAAGTCTTTGTTGAGACTAAATGAGTAATTGTGAGATGACAAGTTGCAATAAACTTTTTTTATTTTTTGTTCAATGGCGGAAACGTGCTTCTATAGTATCACCATCTGGCTAATAACTGATCTCTGTGTGAATGTCCACAAAACTGGAAGACTTTCTGAGTGTATAAGCGGTAGGCTATTTTAGAAAGGAACATTTAAAAGATGAAAAATTGGGCAGAATCAATAAATCACTAATAAATTATTGCTTTTGTGTACATAATATGTAATCATGTAATCCATAGAAAAAAGTAGCAAACTGTAGTCTGATTACAAGTATTTTAAAATGCAACAGACTCTAATTACAAGTATTTAATTTTTGGAATCTGATTACATAATCCAGATTACATGTAATCAGTTACTACCCAGCTAATTAATAAAAATAATTATTACATTTAAATAATTTTATTTCTATATTACACCAAGCATTTTGTCATTCACTTGCTTTGTGCTTAGAAAATTATTGACAAAATCTTGCTTTACAAGCATTTGTGGTTAAAAAAGTATAGAATTTTTTATTGTTACGTCAGAGATTTAAGCATATCCAGCAGGTTAATGGGTAAATGATTTCACAGAATGACGTCTTACAATCATAAAAGTACTCCACACAGCTCCAGGGGGTTAATAAAGGCCTCCTCAAGTGAATTGATGCATTTGTGTAAGAAAGATATCCTTATTTAAAATTTTACAAACCATAATCTCTAGTTTCTGATAACTGTGGTAAGCGTTCACGAGAGAGCAGATTATGAAGGACCATAGGAATAAATCACCCCCATCTGAGGGTTGTCCCCCCTAAAAATATCATTACAAGCAACTCTGTGTATTGTAAATGACATAATGGACATATACTTAAAATAATTGTGTAAGTAAAAAAACAATATAAATGCAAAAAAGCATTTTAGGTTCAGAAATGTTTTGAGTCCCCCCTCCATTGAGAGTAGTTTGGTCCACTGCCTGCTTTCCCACTTTACGATACCCAACACACACGAGTCTGGTGGGAGGGAGAGACCAAAGTTCTTCAGTTTAGTCAAAGAGTATAGAATACCAAGAGGCGAAACTCTGATGCTTTTTTGGTAACAGCCACTAGGTGGCGCTTCGGTAGCGCGGCCGCCATTTCGGAGTGAAAATGCCAACTGGACAACAGCACAGAAGCAGACAGAATGACAACGAAAGACAAGTCAAAGTGGAAATAAAAGAGCGCAATGACTGCAGGGAAGTAGTGTGTGACACGAAAAAGTGCAAAAAGTCACTCTACATGGTTAGATTTTTTTTTTTTACGCATCAGAATCCATCACATCTTACGCACTCAAAATTGGCGAATCTCACAGCCAAATCTGAAGCGCAACAGAACATTTCTCAAATCAGTAAATTTTATGACTGTATATTAATACTGTAAATGTTGTATTGTATTATTATATATGTTTTATGTTTAGCCCGTTTTATTGAGTATTTTTATTTTATGCAACGTTACACATTACTATTATTATTAGTTACTATTATAGGTCTGACATATATATTGTATTTATACATTATATTGTAGACTACGTTTTAATTCCTTGCAACACACTACAAACATGATGATCTTACAGATGATGCATTGCTGTCTGTCATAACTGAATCATTAAATAATTTTGGAGACAGTGGCTGTTTTTACATCAACATTTTTTTTTTTTTTTTTTTTTTTTTACAGTCATGTTTTAACGGACATTAATATTAGACAATACTGCGCAAAAAAAAAACAAAAAAAAACCTTTACTGTGAAGCTGTTATATATATATTTATTGTCTAACATTCCCAATTTTCTGATACATGTCCTTAATTTAATTTTATATGTTGGTATTAATTCAGCATTTATAATACTTGCAACAGAATAGGAATTTCAATCGAAATTGACATGGTTTCTAAAGGGCAAAGATTTGTGAAAAATAAATGAAAGACGAAATCTGTTTTTGACAACTACACGGCAATAAGCCTGTATGTGAACTGATATTAGGCTAATATTGTAGACCTACCGATGTGTTGAGCCTTGCTCAATATAAGTGGCAGATCAGCGGGCTTGCTGCAGTTGACTTATCTACAGGTGTATCTCAAACAATTGGAATATCGTGAAAAAGTTCATTTTTTGTTTGTAGCTTATTTAAAAAACTGAAACTTTCATATATTCTAGATTTATTACATGTAAAACATTTCTAACTATTTTTTCTGTTTTCATTTTGATGATTAGAGCTTACAGCTCATGAAAGTCAAAAATCCAGTATTAGAATATTTCCTAAGATCAATCAAAAAACAGATCTGCAAAACAGAAAAGTTTACGTTCTTTAAAGTATGTTCATTTATGCACCCCTGGGTGGATGCAGTTTTTGGGCTTAAAAATCTCAACCACAATTCACTGCTATTATGAAGCTTGAAAGAGGCAGAACTTTTTTAAATATAAGTCTGACTGTATTTGTCTGAACGAAGAAAGTCATATGCACTTAGGATGGCTTGAGGGCGAAAAATATTGAATATATCTATATAAAAAAAAAGAAGAAGCGGCTCAGTGTTTAATAAATTTTAATGGGAAAAAATAGCTAATAAAAATTGTATAGACATTACATAATGTCATAAAATCTTAAAAATCTAAATAATAAACAAAAAATATTATTGAAAAAATATTGCTTTGATTATCAAAAAAAACAAAAATACAAAAAAAGAAAAAGAAGAAGAAGAAGAAGAGGCTCAGTGTTTAATAAATTTTAATGGGAAAAATAGGTTTTTATACAATAAAAATTGTATAGATATTACATAATATCATAAAATCTCCTCAAAAATCAAAATAATAAACAAAAAATATTATTGAAAATAATATTGCTTTGATTTTCAAAAAAAAAAAAAAAAAAAGAAAAGAAGAAGAAGAAGAAGAAGAAGAGGTGCAGAGTTAAATCAATTTAAAAGGGTAAAAAAGTAGCTAATGAAATTTGTTTAGATATCACATAATATCATAAAATCTCCTAAAAATTCTAAATAATAAACAAAATCTATTATTGAACAAGAATACATTGGATTGATTTTCAAAAAAAAAAAAAAAAAAAAAGGATGGGGCTCAGTGTTTCGTAAATTTTAATGGGGGAAAAAATAGCTAATTAAATTGTATAGATATTGTATACATTACATAATATTATAAAATCTCCTCAAAAATCTAAATAATAAACAAAAAATATTATTAAACAAGAATATATTGTGATTTTCCTGAACAAAAAAAATATTATTTTGAATAATTTTAATGGGGAAAAAATAGCTAATAAAAATTGTATAGATATTACATAATATCATAAAATCTCCAAAAAACTCTAAATAATATAAACAAAAAAAATATTATTAAACAAAAATATATTGGATATATTGATTTTCAAAAAAAAAAAAAAATAATAAAATAAAAAATGAAGGGGCTCATGCAGGTGAGTTGTGTTCATGTATTCTTTTACTAGTATAAACAGATGTTCTTTCACTAGTATGACAGATATCTGAATGATGTTTGTCTCCCTCTGCTGGACTGAATAGAGTAAAACACTGGGGACTGGAAAAGGAGAAACCAGTAGTAAATTACTATCTAACATTCATGGTCAGGGAAGAAATGCTTTCTTCCCAATCAGGGCCGGACCGTGGCATTGGCGGAATAGGCAAATGCTAGGGGCCCAGGGAAGAATAAAAAAGAGAAAGAGAAGAGGAAAACCGGGACAACGACAGAGGTAATATGATGTAATGAATGATGTACGTGGTAAAAGTTTGTGAACAAACTTCATGCTGGCCTAGACTAAAAGTTTAAAATAAGGTACTAACAATGGAGCTCCAGATATCCGAGATTTTGTAATATAATTTGTCGTGTCATTTTTTGTGTCACATGATTACACGCTTTAATAATATTTTTACGCTAGTATTAGTGTGTAGTATTTGGCTAATGGAATTTATTAATTTATTAATATTTGTATATAACTGGGCTTATTATTAATAGCAACATTTTATGTAAAATCCACTTTAAAGATGTAGGATGTAGGATGTAGTTTAATATGAGGTGAGAACGT
The DNA here is from genome assembly GCA_036247105.1 of Cirrhinus mrigala. NCBI lineage: Eukaryota > Metazoa > Chordata > Actinopteri > Cypriniformes > Cyprinidae > Cirrhinus > Cirrhinus mrigala. The sequence continues at coordinate 36,008,604 of CM070009.1, read as the reverse complement.
TAGAAAGGGCTATAGATTAGTAAAACATTGCTGCCATCTACTGGAAGTCGAACACTTTTATGCTAGAGAAGAGTTCAAATGAATACAGTTTTGTGCTGAAATACCAGATGTAATTATTCTAGCTGTTTATGTTTAATTTATTATGTAAGGCAGCACATATATTTTATAGTTTCACTGGAAACTATTTAAAATAAGGTTAATTTTCAATAACTAACATTAACAAAAATAATAAATACTGTTACAAATGTATTGTTTATTGATACTTCAAGTTAGTTCATACATTCACTAATGTTAACAAATGATACCTTATTGTAAGTGTTACCGTTTCACTATCATCAGCATTTTTTTTTTTTTTTTTTTTTTAATAAGAAAATGTATTATTGGTGGAATGGGCTGTGAAGCAAGGGGCACCAGGTGAAATCTTGCCTAGGGCAGCAAACTGACCAGGGTTGGCCCTGTTCCCAATACTATACAGAAGACAAACACAAAACCTGTTAAAGCAACAGTCATTTATACATTTATCATTTAACAATCAGTGCTGAAGAAGCGAATCTCAATACAAGCAACTCATGATTTAAAATAATTCAACAAAAGTAAAACTGCCTTTTTAAAGTAGCTGACTTCATTTTAAGTTTTGAAGTGGAGTATTGGGGCAGTTCCAGGTTTTTTTTGTTTGTTTTTTTCTAATGGGGCGGCACAGTAGTATGTGAGTCAGTGAAAAAGTATTTTTCCTCAATCAGTAGTAGACAAAGTATGTTAGAAATGATTATTTAAAGAAAGACATTGTAAATCTCAATAGAACATTTCTCATTTATGTCACACACACAAAATGAACAATAAATAAAAATTACACTTGAGCCTTTGCTTTAGTACAATTTCTTATAAAATTGATGTATTGATGTGCAAAATAACTGCTATTTAGATTCGAACCTACTGTAGATGATAGACAGTTGTGTAGAAAGCTATAAAATGCAAGTTAAAAAATACATAATTATGTATTTAACATGCTAACATATAGTTCGGCATATTTAACTCTCTGGGCCTCTTCAGTTGGAAATGACAAAAAAATGTCACGTTTTTAATTTTAAATAATTTTTTGCTTCATCAGAATGGAAAGATATTTGGTGACTTTTGTTGCATCAGCAATGTGAACACACAAAATCAAGCGCATGGGTCGGATATGTTAAACGGAAACCTGTTATGCAACATTTACTTTTAAATGGTGTGTGTGTGTGTGTGTGTGTGTGTGTAAACAATCACACTATAACGATAAAATCCACTCCTTTTTTAATCCTCATAAATCACAAGCAGTGTCTCAGAACTGACGTCACACAAGAAAGAAAGAAAAGAAGCAGCATTCAAGTGCAGTGAGTGATTTTATGTTTTTATATTATTGTTTGCATTACATTAACAGCAGTAGCTACTGTATTTTATGCTGCTGTCACTTAATAGATCGAATATAAACTTCAGAATCACAATGAGCTTTATTCGTCAAGTTCGCACAAACACACAAGGAATTTGTTGTGGTTTCTGAGAGCACTGGGTACATACATATATACAAACATACACATACTGTATAACACAAGAGAATATAAAGAACATTTAGTTTCCTCCTGGAGTCACCAATCATCTCCACTGTTTTGAGCGTGTTCAGCTCCAGGTTGTCATAACTACACCAGACAGTCAGCTGCTCAAATGTGCTTCTATATGCAAACTCATCACTATCCTGGATGAGGCTGACAAGTGTGGTTTCATCTGCAAACTTCAGGAGCTTGACAGAGGAGTCTGTAGAAGAGCAGTCATTCATGTAGAGAAAGAGGAGCAGTGGGGAGAAAACACACCCCTGTGGAGCACCAGTACTGATGGTGCAGGTGTTAGATATGAATTTTCCCAGCATCACTAGCTGCTGCCTGTCTGTCAGGAAGCTGGTGATTCATGGAGTTGGTCACAGACAGCTGGGTTAGTTTGGTCAGGAGGATATTTGGGATGATAGTGCTGAAAGCAGAGCTGAAGTCCACAAACAGGATCCTCACATTAGTCCCTGGTTTGTCCAGATGTTGTAGGATATAATGCAGTCCCATGATGACTGGATCATCCACAGACCTGTTTGCTCATTAACCAACCTTAGAGTGTCTATCAAAGGTCCAGTGATGTCCTTCAGGACGGCCAAAACACACCGAAGTCTCTCAAATGACTTCATGACCACAGATGTCAAAGCAACAGATTTGTAGTCATTTAGGACTGTTGTTTTTGGTCTCTTGGGTATCCAGTTTCCTACGCCCCATGAGGCCTTGCATCAAAAGTGGGAGCGTCTTCCGGTTCAAAGTAAACAAGCGGGACGTGACACTCATTCATTCAACAGTTGACAGGAGTGACGGACAAATGAAGCCTCGTGAAGCACCGAGACTTTCCTCTGACTATTTCAGGAAAAAATTCAAAGCTTTGAGAGTGTCGAAAACAGCGCGATCTGGTGGTTACTAAAAAATAAAGCAGCCAAAAGCCCGTGAGGCTCTGTCGGAAGAAGCATCACCACAATTTCCATAGATCGATCCATGTTATATGCACAAATAAAAGCCTAACCGTGTGTGTTTGTTTGTTGAATTTCTGACTATGATAAATTAATTTACCCACTGAACAGTGCCATTAAATGCCAGTATGAATATCAATATGATGTAATAGGAGAGTAATGTACACATATATTAATTGCATATGGCATATATTTAATTTTCCTGAAATAATTTGCATTCTTCATATTACTTGTATGACTGGGTGTTTAAAAATGTAATTATTAAATAGGTCATAATGAAAATGTACTTGCAAAGTAAGATCTGGGGGTCGAACATTAAGACACACAAAGTGAATCGCGCACATGACTGGACAGAAAGTGAGGCTTTTAGAAAGTGATTTCTACGTTAACAAGCCTCGAATCGAGGCTTCATCTGGCCCTTTGACACAAGCTCTGATGTCTCGGTTCAAATGTCATTTCACTAGTTGACTCATTCAAGATTTAGCGATCCAAACTTGCTAATGATGTGGGAACACAAATTCGGAAAGCATATGTTGTCCATGAGAACGTAATGATGTTTCTCATAAAGGTGTGCATTTTTACAAAGTAAACAATGGTCTAAAAACACTTTGCTAATTAGCACACAAAATACCATTGGTATTCTACGTCCGCCACCTCACCAGAAGTTGTACCCACGTCCTTTTTTACAGTAGCGCCCCCCTGAAACTTGTGGATAGGGATGATGATGGAGCATTTGACGCAGGAGGGGACAAGTATCAAGTGTGACCCCAAAATTAAGCTCAGAATTGAATGAATTTTAATGGGTGAAAAAAATTGTTCATAAAAATTGCACAAATTTTGCATAGTATCATAAAATCTCCTCAAAATTATAGAGAATAAACAAAAAATATTGTAGAAAAAAATTGTATTATATTAAATTTCTTGGTTTAAAAAAAAGAGAGAGAGAGAAAAAAGTTATATTTCAAGTATCAAGTGTGATCCAAAAATAGCTCATAAAAATTGCACAAATTTTACATAGTATCATAAAATCTCCTCAAAATTATAGAGAATAAACAAAGAATATTGTAGAACAAAATTGTATTATATTAAATTTCTTGGTTTAAAAAAAAAGAGAGAGAGAGAAAAAAGTTACATTTCAAGTATCAAGTGTGATCCAAAAATAGCTCATAAAAATTGCACAAATTTTACATAGTATCATAAAATCTCCTCAAAATTATAGAGAATAAACAAAAAATATTATTGAACAAAATCGTATTATATTAAAATTCCTGGTTTAAAAAAAAAAAAAAAAAAGAGAGAGAAAAAAAGTTTTATTTCAAGTATCAAGTGTGATCCAAAAATGGAGCTCAGAATTGAATGAATTTTAATGGGTGAAAAAATAGTTCATAAAAATTGCACAAATTTTGCATAGTATCATAAAATCTCCCCAAAATTATAGAGAATAAACAAAAAATATTATTGAACAAAATCATATTACATTAAATTTCCTAATTAAAAAAAAAAAAAAAAAAAAAAAAATATATATATATATATAATATATATATATATATATATATATATATATATATATATATATATATATATATATATCAAGTATCAAGTGTGACCCAAAA